>QAXK01003566.1:0-11141 GCA_004335735.1 Chlorella sp. KRBP | reverse complement strand
ACACCTGTCGTGGACGCCACGCAATGATGATGATGATGATGATGATGATGATGATGATGATGATGATGACGATGATGATGATGACTCACCAGATGAGCAGGCGGTACTTGGTCGGGAACTCCCCAAACCGCTCCAGCAGGGACCTCAGCTTGCTCTCCTGCAGCACCACATGCGCCTGGCCACCACCACCCGCCTTGCCCTTGCCCGCCGCTTTGGTCCCTGCTGGGCCTGTCCTGTGGGTGGTGGCTGTGCCGGGGGAGCGTGCGCGCTTGGTGATGGCTGGGCCTGTGGGCAGGTGCGCAGACAGGTGGTGGTGGTGGTGGTGGTGGTGGTGGTGATCACGATGAGGATGAGCGCATTGCGTGCATGCTTGGTGGCAGCTGGGCAGGTGCGCCCAGAACACGAGAGGCGCCTGGTGGTGCAGTGCTCATGTGCTGTGTGTGAGCCTGCACTAGTGCCTGGCTTTGCTTCCATCAAGACTACACTACACCCAACGCCATCATCGCCGTTGCCTCGCTGCTGATCCGCGCTGCCTTGGTCGCTGCAGCCTGAAGACCGTCCAAACCGTGTAGAAGCTTCTACACGTCTAAAGGCCAAGACGATCAGACGCACGCTGACCTGCCTGTAGGCGCTGCCCGTCAGTGCCCACCCACTGTAGTGCTCCCACCGCGCCGGCCGACCTATACGGCCGCCTATAGAACCACCAAAGAATAGTGAATGTGTGCCTAAATGACGGACACCACAGACTTTTCAACGTGTGCCTACCTGGCTGACCTGTCAGGGGAGGTGTAGCGCCCCTGCCCCCTCCCACTCCACCTCCTCCGCCCGCTGCTGCTGTAGACGCGGTGGGCCCCTCATCGCCCAGCAGCGTGAGGTACGGGTCCAGTTTAGGCACCTGCACGGCAAGGGACGTCACACCTGGTCCCTTTTGGTCATCTGCTACGGTGGCGTCAAAAAAGCGTAAAAAAAGCAGGCAAAACACACTCTCACATGTTCAAGGAAGCGAGCTAGTGAGAGCCGCACCACGCAGGAGATGTGACTGTGCTGGTCAAGCCTGTCTAGGAAACGTGTTGCTCAAGCCTGTAAATACCTGAGCTTCAAAACAAGTCCTCCCCTCCTCCCGCTCACCAGTTGGTACGCCGCTCCCAGCTGTGCTACAGCCACACAAGCCATGGTGGCTTTCCCACTGCAAGCGCTCTCTCCCCCCCCTGCTCACCTGTTGGTACGCCGCTCCCAGCTGTGCTGCAGTCACACAAGCCATGGTGGCTTTCCCACTGCAAGCGCTCTCTCTCTCCCCTGCTCACCTGATGGTACGCCGCTCCCAGCTGTGCTGCAGTCACACAAGCCAGAGTGCTCACCCCACCTCCCTCACCCGCCCCGTCAGTGGAGGAGGGAGGGGTGGCGTGCACCTGCCGTGCCACCTGGAGGTCGTGCACCAGCACCTGCGCACATGGAGGCGTGTGCGTGTGCGTGGCACACAATAAGTGCTATTGTGCTATTGCTTGCGTGAGGGCAGTGTTAATGCAGCGCTTTTGCCACACTGGCGGCTTGTTGGTGCATGTGCTGATGTGGCGTTCAGTGCCACGTGTATGTGGAGCCCCACAAATCTAGATTCAGGTTGAACCAACCCTAGCCAAGACCCTAGCCAGCATGGCGTACCTTTCCGTCCGCCACCATGGCCAGCTGCCTGCCAGCTGCGTCAGTGGTGAAGGTGCAACTGTCCTTCCGGTTGGGGAAGACGTACGGCACCTGCCACACCACCATGCGCGCAAACGCAGGAACAGAATAGGCAGCAGCATCGTGTGCACTTGCGCTCAAGCTGTGCACAAGCTCCCTGTCGCACAACTGAGCTGTCCTTGTGCACCCTGCCCTTTCGTATCCACACCCTAATCTTTCCTCGCTGCTGATCCGTGCTGCCTTGGTTACCGCGGCTGGGCCGACCCGTTTGCAAGCGCGCACATACACACACACCTGCGCCACCTGCCTGCACCCCACCACGTCCACCACCCGCACGCTGCCGTCCGAGCACAGCACCGCCACCTCCGCGCCGCCGCTGCCCAGAAAGGCAACCTGGGTGGCCCCAGTCACGTGGACGCTCGTATCGGGCAGCAGCACGGCCCGCAGGAGGGACCCTGAGACCTGTGCAGGAGGGCACAAGCATGCGCAAGGGCAACACGGCAAGACCATGGAATTAGGGTTAGGGTTAAGAGCATGGCTTTATGGGCGCATAGTATCAAGTGCCTGCCTCCCCAGTGCTGACCAGACCCTGATTGCATGCATATGAGGGCACAAGCATACAGCGCTGTGGGGCTGTCAACTCCATCCTGGCCCTGCTCCCCCCACCCTCCCCGCCACCGCCACCACTAGAGCGTTGCCGCACCAACATGTCAAGACGCACCATGCTGAAGGCCAGTCAACACGCACCAGTCTGAAGACCAGTGAACACGCACCAGGCTGAAGACCAGCAGGAAGGGCAGCCTGAGGCCCGCCGCCACCAGCAGCTGTTGGTCGGGGCTGACGGCAAAGGTGGTGTGCAGCGCTCGCAGCGCAGGGACGCCCGCCCAGGCGCTGGGGGGGAGCATGAAGCTGCGGACCAGGGACGCGCTGCTGGCGTGCCAAACGTAGAAGGAGCCGTCCTGCGAGTCATCATCGTCACCATCATGATAAAATCATCATATCCATCATTGCATGGCGTTCACGACACGCGTCGTGGTGCTGCAGCCGTCACAAAAGATCGTCCTGCCAGTGCAGCACGCCGTGTGGCAGGTGTGTAGACTCCCTCTCAATCACACCCTCTCAATCATCGCATGCTTGCCCTGGCGTCCCTCTCCTCACATATCCCTTGCCCTGGGCCCCTGCCTTATGACCCTGCCCTGTCCACCTGCCCTGGCTCTCACGGACCTTCCCTGGTGCGCCCACACACTCAACCTTTGAAGCCCCTCTTGCAGAACAAGCGCCCTCCCCGCCGCCACATGTGCAACTGAGGCCCCCCAAATCCCAGCCCTGCATGCTCAAGGACCTGTACCCTGCGGCTAAACCCTAACCCTGTCCCTCCCAGTCCCCACCAGCAGCCCACCAGCAGCACAACCTTGCCCCCCTGCCCCCCCCCACCCTAGGCCGCCCGCACTCACTCACCTTGAACGCGGCCACCAAGTGCTCCTCGTCAGCGGTGAAGCACGCGTGCAGGGCGCCCCAGGGCCCCCCACCCAGGCATCGGCGGCGCTGCAGCTTCTGCACGTACAGGGGCAGCCAAGCGAGTGCAGGGGCAGCAACGGCACCCTGGTCGTCGCTGCAATGTTCCAGCCCGTCTGCTGCCAGCTTTCGTGATATCCGGCTCCTGAGGGCACCAGTCGCTGCTGTCCTGGCCCGGTGCCCTCACACCTTCAAGTCCCACAGGATGATGGTGTCCAGCGACACTGACAGCAGCTCGTTGCTGCACTGCCGCACGCAAAGGTGCTTGGCCGGCCTGCAGCACGTCAGCAGGGCCACAAGGCCACGGTCGCACACTGAGCGATGCACGCCGCGTTGGCACCTGCACCCGTTGCAAGGGCCTTGCTGCTGCTGCACGCTGCAAGCCAAGCACGTGTCGCCTCCAGGCGCTGCGCTGCCCCTCCTGCCCACAGCGGCAACGCACGTGCGGTGCTCCTTAAAGACGCCAAGCAGCGTGTTCTTGGTCACGTCGTAGGCGCGAATGGACGCGTCCTGCAGGCGGCAGCGGTGCCAAAGCTGTCGTGCGCGCCCGCCCGCGCCCACGGAGAGCAGTGCGCATGCCCACCCCTCCCACTGGCACACCTGGAAGGCTACATAGAGCGTCCTCTGGCCCTGGTGCAGGTGGTAGACCGCTGCTGTGCCGGGGCTGCCCGCTTTGTCCACGCGCAGGTAGCGATTGGCGCGCAGGTGGAAGCTGTGCACCACGCCGTGCCTGTCCACCGTCGCGAGGTAGGTGCCCTCCTTGTCCAGGCACACGGCGGTGAAGGGCGTGGGCCGCACGTCCTGCGCGACCTTGCTACTCGGAGTGCTCAGGCAAAAGGCCAGCGACGTGCCGAAGCCCGCATTGGCCGCAGGGCGCTGGTGTCCGTGCAGCCAGATGCGCCCATTGGCCGGCTGCAGCGTGACGGCCTGGTTCGCCATCGGCCCGCCTCCCGCGCCTTTCCTCCAGTCCAGGAAGAGCCAACGCAGCTTTGCAGTGCGTGGGATGCTTGTCAATTGACTATCTGCGTATGCTGCTGACGGCGACGGCGAAGAGGGGCACGCATGCATGGGCCACGAGCGTCGTGGTCCAAGGCGCAGGACGGCCGCCCGCAGCGCGAGTCTCTGTTGAGGCCTCTTCCACATCCGCTGGCTTCACAGTGACGTGGTACCGAGGCCACTTGTGACAGCCTTGCACACGGGGGCATCAGGAGAGCACGCAGCGCATCGGGGTCATGACCACGGACACAGACAACACCGTGCGCCGCCGCAGTACCAGTGCAACAAAATGAGTGCCTATGAGGAGGTGAGGCAGGAACACGCGCACACGACGACAGCAAACAGAACCTCAAGGCCACGAAAGCCGTGCTGCGTTCAGTCAGGCACATGGCGCGTCATCAGGTCATGAGCTGCTGCGAGTGGAGCAGGCCCGTGCACAGCATACGGCAGTCAGCCATTGCTCTATCCGCACGGGTTGATGCTATGCCCTGGTGTGCCACAAGGTGTATAGCGGGGTGCCGTGGCGCCCATCAGTGCAGTCTCATACAGCCGCAGCACGTCAAAGGAGGGTCGCATTTGTGGGAGCACAATAGCGCACGTCTTGAGTCTTGGCCTCACACAGTTCAGTAGTAGGTTTGGCGTTCAGTTCCAGCAGTCTCTGTCTCACAAGCAGTCTCTCACTCACGCTCACTCATTCCCACTCCATTCCCGCTCCCGTGTTCTCTGACTCCGTAAAGGTCTTTGTACCTCTGCGCAAGGAGTAAACAAACCCTCTTGCGCGTGGCACGCCCCAGCAGTGTACAGTGCATCCGTACCGGCGCCACTCCAAAGCGCACCTAACAGCCTCTGACCTGCCGTTCCCTGCAAAAAGAGAGAGTCAGAGCCCTGGCGCACGCTATACCATCGCACGACAGAAGAGAGCCTAGAGCCTCATCAAGCGCTGCCTCAAGGGGCACCACAAGGAGCAGCCAGCTGGGGTGCAGGCAACCAGCCTGCGACTCGAAGGCAATCAGACTGACGGCAATCAGCCTGCGGCTGAAGGCAATCAGACTGGCGGCAAGCAGCCTGCAACTGAAGGCACACAGACTGGCGGCAAGCAGCCCGCAAAGCGCGCGTGCGTCCCAACGGCAAGCGAGCAAGAGCGAGGGTGGGCGAGGGGGAGAAGGCGCAGAGAAGAAGGGAGGCGGCAGCTCGACCTCAAGGCCCACAACTGTGAAGATCTAACGCCACGTGCACGCCCTGCGCAGACGCCTGCACACACACCCAACTGCGCCCAGCCGCAGCGCACCGCTTGGAACCACACTATGGCCCTGGACCACTGGCTTCACACATGACAGGGGCCTGGGCCTAAACCGGAGCACCTCATTCCGCACGCAGTCGTGCCGCAGCCAGATGATCAACACACGGCGCAGACAAGTCCCCACCGCCATCAACGATTGCCCACCGCCACCATCTCCGCCGCCATGTCCCACCCAGCGTGCCGCTGCCAGGCGGCCCATCACCCCGTGACTCGGTCATGCTTGCGCCACCACAACGCCACGGCTGCCGCTTCCCACCCATCGCCACCTCCCACACACGCGTGCGACCGAATCAGCACACCACCCTGTCGATGAGCTCGCGCATGCGGAACTTGCTGCGGATGGCCGGCCGCACGTCCTCGGTGTGCACCAGCGCCTCGAGGAAGGGCAGCAGCTTGAGCAGCTCCACATCAGCTGGGTCGTCGTACCACGACTCGACAGGCACGCCGTTGTCCACCTGCACACGATGACACGGGAGCATCCACATGCACCACCGTCACACGACGACTAGACAGGCACGCCGTTGTCGACCTGCACGGCCACACACGCACACGGTTGGTCCTGTCCTGCAGCACCACGGCAACTGCCACGACACGCCAACAATGATGATGATGATGACGACATGGTCGCACAGCAGGACATCACGTGAAGGCCCTTTAAATGAGGGAAAGCACAGCACTTGGAAGGTGCCCGTCCGCACGCCGTCAGCTGTCCACACGCACGCAGGCCTACTGCATGCACACCATGCTGCATCACCTGTCGTGAACGCCATGCAATGATGATGACGATGATGATGCCGCATCTCACCTGGAACCCAAAGGCCTGCGGCGAGTTGTCCACGATGAGCGTGGTGCGCAGGTCCCTCCCGAGCACACTGAGGTCCTTGAGGTAGTTGCCATCAACCACCTGCAGAGGACAGGCAATGAGAAAGGAGGCAAAGCAAGGGCAGGAGCGGGTGGTGAGGGATCCATCCTTGGCTTGGAAAGGCGGCCATACTGGCCAGCAGCACGCAGAGCTCTCGGGTGGGACGGTGGCGACCTGTTGCTGCTTCACGGGTCTGATGGCCAGGGCTGCCTGTGTGTGCTACTTGGTGCTCACTGTGTGGCTTTCCGACTGCAAGCGGTCTCTCTTGTGGGCCTGGTGACCACCTGCCCTCCTCCCCCAGCGCTCCTCCTCCACCATGGTTCTGACCCATTGCGGCCGGCAATGCAAGCGTGGTGCAAGCACCACGCTCTGTGGACAGCACAGCAAGCGTCGTGCACGCACCACGCACGACTCGCGGAAGATGCGGTGCTTGATCAGGCGCCCCTCCGGGTCAATGATGTTGAGCAGCTTTTCGGCGTAGATCTTTTGGGACGCCGTGAAGACCACCACCTCGTACAGCTCCGCCACGCGCTGCGGGGTGCAGGAAACAGCAGCAGGCAAGGTCAGGCCACCCGCACAGTGTGTTGAACGCACCTCTGCGCACCACCACAGCTGTGCTCCTTGACAGCTCAGCCACGCGCTGCCAGGCACGGGCAAGGTGGCGAGCAGCACCCTGTGACGTCAATCCGGCATCCTCATGCTGCCCCTACAAGCACCATCCACGCACCTCCATGAAGGCGTGCAGGTGCGGCCTCTGCCTGACGTGGATGACGTGCTCCTGGTTGTTGAAGTGCACGGGAAAGGTAAAATCGGCCAGCGCGTGCGCCTCGAGGCACGAGTGCACCAGCGTCTCGTCCAGGTCCAGCACCAGGGTCTTGGGCTTGCAGTGGCGCGTCTTGTGCGGCAGCAGAGGAGCGCGGTGCTTGGGGACAACCTGCACACATGCACACGCGCCCACTCATTCCGCATTGTGAGCTCAGTGGGCCTTTCATCCCGCATTGTGCACTCGGTGAGTCTTCCAGTGCTAAAAGCAAAGAGGAGCGCAAGCTACCGGGCCACAGGGCTACCGGTCGGGCCATAGCCCGACCCTGCGGTACAGTCCTTGGGCGCAATGATACGGCACCTCGCCTGCCCCCCTCCCCCGAATCCCAGTCCTGCACCCACATGCTCCAAGGGCGGCAAGAGCTTGATGAAGAGCAGCGGGTCAAAGTCCATGTAGTCCAGCTGGTCCGCCTGCTGCTCCTGCTCCTGCTGTTGCTGCACGTGCACCATGGCCAGGCTGCCCTCCACAGTGGCCACCGCCATCGCCTCCTCCTGTGACTCCTCCTCCGGCTGCAGCCCTTGCTGCTGAGGCGCGCCCATCACCTGGACTTCCACCTGCAGAGAGGAGGGCGGGGGTGGCAGCTCGTGCTCCGCAGCCTCGGGGAGGATGGGGTGGTTGGGGTGTGCGTGCGGGTGCTGCAACCCCTGCACCACCGCCGCGTGGTGCGGGTGTTGCTGCTGCTGTTGCGCCTGCTGCCGGGCCTGGACGTGAGGGGGCAATGCCAGCTGCAGCACGGGGGCAGGCTCGCCCTCCTGCTCCTGCTGCACGGCGCTGTGGCCTGCTGGCTCGCCCTGCGCTGCGCGGGGGGGCTGGTGCGGGTAGTAGCGGGGCGACTGAGCGTTGCCCCATCTCTGGTGCTCTGCTGCTGCGTGCGCCTCGTCCCCGTGCTGCAGAGCCAGAGCGTGGAAGACTGGCGCGAACACCGTGCTGTCTGCCTCTGCCTGCGGGGGCACCTCCGGCCTCCGGTCGAGCGGCTCTCCGGCGGGCACCAGCGGAGGAAGCAGCCCCTGCGCACGCGCGCGTACCGACCACTGTGAAGGCTTCAAGGCTTCGTGATCCGCCTTCTCGCGCGCTACGTCCAGCGAGCACGGCGAAAAGGGGCCACCCCAGGACACGAGCAACGCGCGCACCTCCTCGCCTGACGTTGATGCCTGCTCAGCACCGGTGCGTGCCCTCTTGGGCGAAACCTGCTCGCGTGGGCCTGCGCATTGCGAGCGCGCACAAGGTGCCGCACGGGGTGGGAGGCCAAAACAGCAAAGCTCCTCCAAGAGCACAAGGCGACAAGCGCGCTGCACAGGACTCGCTCTGGCACGCTGCCCGCTCGCACAGGCCTGCCCGCGCTGCAGCCGAGCTTCGGCCCGAGTGGGAACATGACGGCATCGCTCCTCCCCCAAAGGCCACACGCTGCAGATACGCTGCAGAACTCACTGCGTGGCTGCTTCTTGGCTGGCACGGCCTGCGTCATGAAGCTGGGTGTCTGGGGATTGTGGAAGGGGCCGCTCAAGGATGCGTTGCGAGGCGTGCATTGCTGCGTGGCCTCCAGCACCGTGGTCGTGTCGCAGCTGCTGTCGCTGCACACTCGCGGCAGCTGCTGGACCTCGCACCCGCTCGCCATCTTCCACAGGCCGGACGCCGAGCACGCAGCTGCACGCCTCAGCAAGGAGTATACGCTAGCTGTGGCTACTACTAAGCTGCTGCTGCGTCTTTGGCGTGCTGGATTGCGAAGTACCATGAGTGTGTGCATGGAGTCACGGGTGGACGGACGCGTGAGGACGCGCGGACGGACGCGTGATCAGCAGCAGATCACTGGTGCAAGGGCGTTCAAGGCTCACACACTTACCCACACGCACTGTTGCAGTGGCCCCGGCCGCACGCCGCACCGCCTGCTCTCACGGAGTCCGTGCCATAGCCATGGGAGACGCAGTGCAGTACGCTCTGTGCGCCTGCTGCGCCGGCGGCGCCAATGAGGGCCTCCCAACAGCCTGTCGGGATGGTGTCGGGATGCAGGCGCTGCACCGTGACAGCTTTGCCGCAGCGCTGCGCCGGCGCCAGTCCAATGGCAGCAGCAAGGACTCTGAGCGTCCCGTGATCCTGGACAACGTGCGGGTGCTGGACGTCGAGGCAGGCGCGCTGGTGCAGGTGCGGGATCCCGTCCCACCACGCTGCCGCACGCCTGGGGCGCATGGCTTACACCGTAGACGCTGACACTGTGGCTGTGATGCTGCCCTGCAGGATGGCGCGCTGCTGCAGGTGGTGGTGCACTTGGGGCGCATCACGGCCATCCGCCCCGCACGCACGCCCTTGCCGCTTGAGGCAGCAAAGGGAGGGGCGCAGCAAGCGTGCGGGCCTGTGGTGGTGGACTGCGGTGGACTGGTGGCAATGCCAGGTGCGGTGGGAACCTTGCGCGGTGCAAGCGCGGTGTCGTCCTGTGCTGGGTCCGAGCCACACAGCACCGGCCGGAGTGTTGCTGGTGCCGGTGCGGCAGTGCCCAGCCAGCCGTGACCTGCGGTGCTGCTACGAGTGCACGCACATGCAGACGGCCGTTGGTGCCTTAGTGGCCTAATCATTCCTCGCTGCCGATCCGTGCTGCCTTGGTTGAGTCGGCCTGACGCCCCGTTTGCAAGCTACACACACACACACACACACGTGCAGGTCTGTGCGACGCGCATGTGCACTGCACCGCCTGCTCGGCCAACCTGCCCTCCTTGCTGGCACTCAGCGAGAGCTACACCACCGCCCATGCGACGAGGGTGCTGGAGGGCATGCTGGCTCGCGGCTTCACAACCGTGAGGGTGAGGAGCATGAGGGCTTGTGTTGGAGGCGGTGACTGTCCCTCTTTAAGTTCCTTGTTCCCTGCCCATCCTTTCAGGACGCGGGAGGCGCAGACCATGGGCTGGCCAAGGCAGTGGAGGAGGGCCTGGTGCTGGGGCCCCGCGTGCTGTTCACGGGCCACGCGCTGAGTCAGACGGGCGGGCACGGCGACATGCGTGGCGCGGCAGAGGAGGTGAGGCTCGTCATCACATCATCATCATCATCATCATTGCATGGCGTTCACGGCAGATGTCGTGGTGCTGCAGCCGTCACAAAAGATCGCCATGTGTGGCTTGTGTCGTGTAGCAAGTCATAACGGCGTGTCCAGCCGCAGTGCCAATGCAACAGGCAGCTGGTGAGGCAGGATGATGCACGAGCTATGCTCTGAGCCTGCTCCGTGGATGTGGGTATGTAGATGTGTTGATTAGCTGCCTCTGGCGCAGAGAGACGCCTGTGTCTCTCATCTTTCGCGTGACCTGCCTGCTGTGCTGAGCAGCCATGCCCGGCTAACGGCAGTATGCAATGGAACGAAACGGCAGATGTGCTTCCATGTACACACGCCGCGGCTGGGCCGCCCTCTTTGCAAGCGCGCGCGCACACACACACACACACTGCCGCATGGGTGCGCAGGTGTGTTCGTGCGGTGACCGGCTGCGTGGCATTGGGCGCGTGTGCGACGGTGACGCCGCGTGCCGTCAGGCGGCCCGTGATGAGTTGCGCAAGGGGGCGCACTGCATCAAGATCATGGCCAGCGGAGGGGTGGCCTCTCCCACTGACAGGTGGGTTGGTGGTTGTAGAGAGCGCGTCATCATCGTTATCATCATGGCATGGCGTTCACGGCGTTCACGACAGGTGTCATGATGCTGCAGCAATCGCAAAAGATTGCCAGGTAGGCCTCGCAAAGCAAAGTGCACGCCAGTGCGTGTGAGTCAGCCTGGGTGCATGCCGCAAATGCCACACCTGTGCACAAGCGTGCGTCAGTGTTTGGCATGAGGTTGGCAGGCGGGCTGACCACATGCCACGCGCATTGGGCACTCTACGAAAACTCTGGCGAGGCCTTCCTGGCGATCTTTGTGACGGCTGCAGCATCATGACACTGCAATGATGACTATGATGACACTGCTCCTGGCTCCCTCGCTGATGCAGGCTGACCAACA
>QAXK01003565.1:0-20811 GCA_004335735.1 Chlorella sp. KRBP | reverse complement strand
GCAACATGGCGCACCCCTTCTGCCTGCGTCAGTACGCCAGCTTCCAGGTGCGGCCTCCTGGCTAGCCCCCCCCTGCGCACTCAAATTGGCAGGGCTATGCCAATGGTTGCCTTGTTCCTGTCGCCTGTTGGATGTCCGCAAGGCGATGCCAAGGTGTGTCGTCACTGTCGTCATGGTGTGCACAGGACACGTACCACCTCTACATGCTCTTCGACCTGATGCCTGGAGGCGATCTCATGGACGTACTGGTGCGCGTCCTTTTCCAGTCCAGCACACCCACATCATCACAGTAGGCACTCGCCAGTGCACAGTGGGCTAGGTGCCGGTGCGCAACAGACCTTCCTCTGCTGGCGGTGTATCTGCGTTCGTTGCCACTTTCAGGTGGCCGAGGCCAAGGTGATCAAGTACCCAGTGGCGGATGAGAACCCCATGAGCAAGGGATGCTTTGCGCAAAAGGTCAAGATGTGGCAGGTGAGCACACGGCGACGCGCCCGCCTCTCCTTTTTTTTCAATTGTGCCGTGACGCGGCGCGTGAGCGCGCTTGGCCAGAACCGAGAGAGGACACGGGTGATCCATGCGTGCTGCCCCTCTCCCACCTGTGCAGGGTCTGAGCGAGGACCTGGCCAAGTTCTACGTGGCGTCCATTGTGCTGGCGCTCGAGTACCTGCACGAGAACCACCTCATCTTCCGCGACCTCAAGCCCGAGAATGTGCTCATCGACGCACAGGGGTGAGCGCTGTCCTGCAGGCAAGCCCAGTTAGCGACAGTGCTGATGCGGGCAAGGTGCTGGGTGAGGGTGCCCGCCACCCGTCACTCATTGCTCTACCTGCTCCCACTGCTGCTTGTGCTGCCCTCCTCCAGGTACGCCAAGCTGGGCGACTTTGGCTTTGCCAAGTGCGTCGAGTACGGCTCGCGCACCTACACCTTCTGCGGCACGCCAGGCTACGGTGAGCCACCAGGGCCCGCGGCCGGCCTCCTTCTTGACTGCGTTCCGCGTGCACTTCACACAAGTTGCCTTGACCGTGCGGGCCATGCAACGTGTTATGCTGTGTGCCCTCGCAGTGGCGCCCGAGAACATCATGGGTCGCGGCTACGGCCACAGCGTGGACTGGTGGACGCTGGGCGTGCTCATGTGAGTGCCCCAGGGCAGTCAGCTGCCATGCCCTGCGCTATTGGTGCTCTTGCGCGTTGTTGGTGTGGCCATGATGCTGACGTGACTCGGTGTGGCAACCCGTGCGCGCCGTGTGCTGTGTGCTCGCTGCAGGTACGTGCTGCTGACTGCCCGCCAGCCCTTCACCAGCCCCAAGACGGACGACCCCATGGAGGTGATGCGCCGCATCGTCAACGAGCGCTGGCCCGTGCGCTACCCGCCCTACATGAGCGACGCCGCCAGGGTGAGAGGGCTGGCACGCCGGGCGTACTATTGGTGCCATGCTGTTTTGCCAACGTGCGGGGATTGCCAACGTGCTGGATGGGCGTGCCCACATTGTGCCGCAGGACCTGATAGCGCGGCTGCTGGAGCGCAAGCCCATCAAGCGCATCGGCTGCCTGCAGAACCGCTCGGCCGACATCAAGCGCCACCCCTGGTTTGCGGTGAGTGCAGACATGCACCATCTGCGCTGGTGCTCTGGTGCTGCTCAGTGTGCGAAGCAGGGTGGTGGACTGGGGGAGGTGCTGCTGCTACAGACGTCGTGGCCTCGCTCGTGTGGTGACACGCAGGGCTTTGACTGGGACGCGCTGGCTAGCCGCCGCATGCCTCCCCCACGCAAGCCCAAGGTGAGCTGGCTGCTCTTTGCTGCAGCAGTCCCTGAGGTGCCTGTGCGTCCCCGTCGCACACTGGGTGCTCACAAGTGCCGCGTGGTGGTCACGTCACGCACTCGCAGGACGAGGACAGCGCCAAGCGCAAGGCTGAGCTGGAGGCGGCTGCCCAGGCCGAGCCCAAGAAGCCAGAGGCCACGCCCGAGCAGATAGCAGAGTGGGAGAAGGTGTTCAAGGATTTCTAGGCCTCCCCTGGCCTAGAATGAGTGATTCACGTGTTTTTTTTTGTTTTGCCCAATTTCCTATCCACCCTCTTGCCTCCTGTTGCTCCTCTTGGTGCCTGCGCGGGCGCGCCTGCAAGTGACGCGCTGCGGACGGAGGGTGGTGCCCCTACTGGCCCGGTGGTGCTCATCACTGGCCAGGGATTCCCTGGGAGATCAAAGCAGATACCCATCCTGCTGCTGCTGCCTGCCGCTGGCGCGCTTCGTGCCGATGTACTGCAGCGCAAGCCCCATGCAGTGGCGGACTTGGTCGCGCGAGCGCGCTGTGCTCGGCCCTTACCGCTCGCGGCTCTGCAGCAGTTGATCACGGCTAGAGGCCCTTGACCTCGTCGCTGCGCAGCAAGGTGCGGCTCGGCGCGGCGCCGACCCCAGAGGCACAGCCCGGCCACACGCAGCGGAGCGGGGCGAGCGAGCGCCGTTGAGTTGTTTTCCACTCGTTCCGCAGATGGCCAAGAAGGAGAGCAGCAAGAAGGAGGTGGTGTCGCGCGAGTACACCATCAATCTCCACAAGAAGATCCACAAGACGAGCTTCAAGAAGCGCGCGCCGAACGCCATCAAGGAGATTCGGGCGTTCGCCTGCCGGGTCATGGGCACCAAGGACGTGCGCCTGGACGTCAAGCTGAACAAGGCCGTGTGGATGCAGGGCATCAAGAACGTCCCAGTGCGCCTCCGTGTGGTCATCTCCCGCCGGCGCAACGACGACGAGGACGCCAAGGTGAGGCGCTGCGGCGGCCGGAGCCTCGGGGTGGCCGGAGTTCGAGGAGGTGCTGCCGATGGTACAGGCCGGCACCCAGAGCAGCGGAGCAGGAGCAGGAGGCAGCGCTGCAGGGCCACGCGCAGAGGCGGGGAGCAGGGCAGCATGCAGCAGCGCCGGAGGCGGCCGGGGAGCACCTTGCACCAGCGCCATGCGGGGTCGGGCGCGGCCACGGGCCAAGGTTGCTGCCCCTGCTGCCGCTGTCATGGGTGCAGGAGGACATGTACTCGTACGTGACGGTGGCTGACGACCAGACGACCAAGGGCAAGGGCACCGCCATCGTGCAGGACGCGTAGGCAGGCCGTTGTTCTGTGTGGGTCCAGGTCGCAGTCTTATTCGTCGTCCATGCAAGGCACAGTCCCGTGACTCCCTAGTGGCACAGGTGGCACGAGATGACGGCTGGTGCAGCGGTGCAGTGGGTTCGCCGCTGTCCTGGCGGCTGCACGGCGCCCGGGCACTACAACCATGCGCAGCAGCTCTCGTCGGCTTCATTCGCTTGCAGGATTGGGACAGCACGCACAGGTTAACCTCGGGCTCAGGAGTCGAACTGTTGCCGCAGCACCATCTCAGCCTGCGTGCGCAAGACCATGCACGGGTCACAGCAAAGATCAGTCGGACGCTGCCTGCACAAGGTCAAGCAGCTAAACTCGTGCATGCACCAACGAGCGCCGCACCTCGGTCTTCCACGAGCCGATGGCACTCTGCCCCTTTTGCCGTTTGAGCTTCTCCTTGTCCTTGCGCTCCTGCGCGCACATGCCAAGAGCGTAATCAGCAGAGCAAGCGATCGACGGCACCCAGCACACACAACAGCCCACGCTTGCACCTTCCCAAAAGCACCTGTTGGTTGCGCGGGAGGAGCGCGGCTCCCTCGCCCTTGCTGAGGAAGTCGTTGACGCCCATGGGCTTGCTGCCGACCCGCTCCTTGCCGCCTGCGCCGGGGCCGGGGGGCGGAGTCGGGCCCACCACGCCGCCAGCGCCACCTGCACCTGATGGCCCTGCCCCAGACACGTTGCCTCCCATCATGGCGATCTGTGTGCACAAGTCAGGGACGCTGAGACACTGTCCAGACGGCCTGCTGCTGCGTGTCAGCCAATCAATGCTGACACAGTTGCACACGCGCCGCCGCACCTGAGCGGCGCTGTAGCCAGGCCCGTCCTCGCCCTCAGCCTTGTACCTCTTGGCTTTGCCCTCAATCACCGCCCCCGCAGGTCCTGCCTCCTGGCCCTCCCTGCGTGCCCACGCGCAGCATCAGAGCCCTGCACGAATGTGAGCTCAGGCTCTCTGTTGCACCCAGGGCCTTGCCTGCAAACCGTCCGCAATGCTCCGTGGCTTGCTGCCCGCACCGCTTCTGCCCCTTGAGGAGTGGGGCGAGCTTGGCCACGTCAAAGTCCTGGGTCCCTGCGCCGCCAACACCCGCCTTGGCCCCCGTGCCGGCTGCTGGTAGCCCGATGCCGCCGACGCCGTGTGCTGTTGCCATGGCGATGGGGCGCGTGGCTTCTGGGTCTAGGAATGCCGGCGGCCCCTCCACCTGCACGCACGTTGCAGCACCGCAGGCTGCCGTGCTCTCTGCACCACCGTCAGGCCAGCTGCAGGCCAGCTGTCGTCGCCAGCCCAAGCACTGGTCCACACCTCGCCAAACGCGTCGTCCACTGAAGGCAGCACGCCCTCCAGCGCCGCTGCTGCTTTCCGCTGCCGCGCTGCCGCTGCATCGTTGTAGTCCTTCAGGCGCGCCTCAGCAGCCAAGGCACGGGCTGTCACGCTGTCCACACTGCGGACACGGTCAGCAGACGCGTGCATGCATCTATGTGCGTCAGCTTTCGCTCACAGCGCCCAGATGCTGCGTGCAGCATGGTGCCCAGCACGCACCTGTCGTCGCTGCCACTGTCATCGTCGTCGTCGTCTTCACCGCTGGCTGCCGGTGCTCCTGGAGCCTGCAGCTCCGCCGCGTCACCGCGCCCGTGCTCGTCATCCGACTCGGATGAGCTGCCAGCGTAAGCCCCCAGGCCGAAGAAATCGCCCATGCTGCAGCTGCTGGCTCTTCTCTGCGCAGGAGGGGGGCACGGTGGCGTGGCGCGGAAACCGACCGAGGGCGGGAGTGCGCAGCATGCAGAATTCGTTCAGAAAGCACGAGCAGCGTCACAGAGCCATGGCATCGTGTTGTTGCTGCCCCCAGCAGGCTGCTCCCCTGGCCCTGCCCAGCTCCTCCCGACCGAGCAGGTGCCAGCAACCCCTGCGCCATCCTGCCAGCGCGTGGCAGCAGCCTGCGGGTCAGGCACGAGCGTGCAGTCAATTGGCACAGTGCAGCAGCAGCAGCGGGCCGCAGGAGCGTCGGGGCGTGGCGTGCTCAGCGTTCGGAGGAGGGGGCCAAGGCGAGGCCGTGCCCAGCGTAGCGGTGGCCGTGGACCCGCTACACCCCATCTCAGGTCGCGCTTTGGACCCGTCGCAATGCGTGCCGCCCACGGCGCTCTTCCTGGGCGTGGCGGGCCTGGCCGTGGCCTTCGTTCTGCGCGTGCGGGAGAAGAAGTCAGCGATTCGGGAGCGGCCTGACGTGGACGCAGCAGCCTCTCGAGACGGCGGCGAGGCCTCGGATCCGCGCCACCACCAGCGCGTGCTGGCCAAGGCGCGCCAGTCCACGCACATCAGCAGCGCGGTCACTTACTACAAGACGGGAGAGTACACCAAGGCCAAGCTGGAGCTGGCCAAGGCGCTGGCGGAGAACTCGGTCTGCCGTGCGCCTGCAGTGCTGGCCCACACCTCTGAGGAGATGGCCAACCTCTACCGCCTGCACATACGCTACACGGAGCAACCGCCCAGCTTCGCCACGCTGCTGCAGCTGCAGGAGATGTTGGGCATCTCGCAGGAGGAGGCGGAGCGCATCGAGTACGAGCTGCTGCGCTCGCCCGGCACGTTTGCCATCTGATACGGGTGGAGCGGTCACCGTCGGCGGCGGCGGGTGGCAGTGTGGCGGGCCGGCGTGTGTGGTGTCTGTGGCAGCAGCGGCGGCGGCGGCGGCGGCTCTGGCAGCACCTGACAGCAGCAGCGGCGACGGCACTCGTGGCAGCAGCAACAGCAGCGGCGGCACTGGCGCCAGCAGCGGCACCGGCACCGGCAACGTGCGGCACCCATCATGTGCGCAGCACTGGCAGCAGCGGCGGCGGCACTGGGCACAAGCAGCTACAGCTACAGCGGCGGCGTGTGGGGAGAGCAGCAAGTGTGGCCACGTGTGCTGGGTGGGCCGCAGAGCGCCGAACAGGTTGTGAGACTGACTCGTGAGCTTGGGTTGCGCTGAGAGGCACTACCTGTGACGTTGGGGCCTGTGAATTCACGTGCGCTGTTAGCAGCGCCTTGTCTGGGCAGGAGGAGGACGGGCACGAGTGTAGAGTATCTTTACAGTGAACGGGAGGGCATTCACGGGAACACGACGGTGCCAACTTGCATTAGCTTCCTTTCACAGCCCGTGGTTTGTCTCACAGTGCATGCTTAGCAGGAGCGGTGCACGTAGCAGGAGAGGGCCTTTGCGTTCCTGCACTACATGTGCATGTGAAAAGGTACACACCTACAGTGTGCACCGGTCACGGTGTTGCCATTGGCAGAGTCCATAACAACCTGGAGAGTGAGAGAGAGGGAGAGGGGCATCCTGCTATTGCCCTGCTTCTCTTGTCCACGTGCAAGGCGCCCTGCCGGAATCACAACTACTGCGCAAGGTTTGGCGCGTGGACACAGCCTGCGACGGGTTCAGCAGCCAGGAGGTTCATAACCAGCACTGCACGAAAATAAGCTTCAGCCAGCAGCGAATACAGCCGAAGTCGCTTTTACTAATGTACCACCCTTCCACGGTGACACGCATCAGACCTCCTCCTTGTCTTCTGCGCCGCTGCTCTCACCCTCCATCTCCGCGTCCGCCAACCCGTCCTCAGAGCTCTCCTGCTCCTCCAGGAGGGTGGGCAGCAGCGCGCGCCCACCCACGCTGTTGTGCCGCACGATGTGTTCCTCGTCAGCACCGCCGCCCATGGCCACGTCCTGCTGCCCGTCGTACTGTGCTGCCACGGCCTCAGCGCTCCCCTCAGGACCAGCGGGCACCTCCTGCTGGTCCCGCATGCCGGTGTCCTGCCTTGCCACGCCGTCGTCGCTGCCTGAGGATGGCGCAAGCGGCTGGCCCGTCATGCGCGCCAAGGTGCGTGGCGTGAGGACCAGCTGCTGTGCCTGCGACACCAGGACGCTGGGCTGCTTGTTGTACTCACGGCTGCCTGCCAGGGCCAGCGGCATGCCGTCATCAGTGGCGTCAACGCCAGCAGCGTCGGAGGATGGGTCAAAAGCAGCAGTGGATGCAGGTGGCGCGTCGGGCCCGCTGTGGAGAGCAGCGCCAACTGAGGTGTGCTGGGTCAAGGAAGGGCGCTGCACAAGGTGCACTCCGGGCGGCAGGTGCCCCATTGGGTCCAGGGTGCCCGACGGTGCTTTCCTCAGCCATGATGGCATGCCTGCAGGCAGGCATACGCAGCGGGCATACCAGGCGGTGGGGCACTTTCCTTTGCGCGTAGCTGCTCCCAAAGCAAGGCAAGGCACGCTTTTCCAGCGTTCAGCTCACTCTTCAGCTTGCCGTCGCCGTCGTGTGTCATGGAGCCGGGCGCCATGCCCGCCTGCTTGTAAAAGGCGTCCATGTCGAGCATGAGCGCGGAGCCCCGGCGGTTGTTGAGGGCACGCTGCGCCTGCGCCTCGGCCTTGGCCTGCGCCCGCTGCGTCGACTGGGCTGCCTTGATTGGATCTGCGCATACAAGCATGCACAGGCGCAGCAGCATCATGCTGGCAGAGGCTAACCTGTGTAGCTGCAGCTGCTGGCAGCGGAGATGTTATGCGGCCACCCAGCAGAGCAACTCACCGACAAACTTGTTGCCGCGGCGCTCCAGGTGTGCAGCGCTGGCAGCGAGAGGGATGCCTACGAGCCACTCAAAAAGGTCGCGGCGGGCGTACGCCTCCTCCGCCGCCGCAGCCTCCTTTGCTTGCTTGGCCTGCGGCAAGCACGCGAGAGCATGTGCACTGACGCTTGAGGCACGGCACGCACGAGGCAGAAGGAAGCCCACAACGGTGCGCCACCATGGCTCTAGCAGCTGCCAGTTGAGGCAAGGCACGGCTCACCCGCAGCTCGACTTGCCGCCGCTCCGCATCCGCCGCCGCCAGCGCTCGCTCGGGTGCCCAGTCCTGCGGCCCATCCAGCTGCTTGTTGCCACCCAGGCAGGCAATGGGTGGCAGCGTGCACTGGTGCTGGCGGAGCGCTTGGGCCAGGCTCAGGACCCTCTCACGCTGCGGGGCAGGGCAGCAGTACAAGAGCGCACGGCTGGGCTGCTTGCCTTCGTCCACCACCGACTTACTGTTAGCCAAGCCCCCCTAAGCAGCCCCAGACAGCACGCACCAGTCCACGGAGGTTGATGGTGCCGCCGCATGGCACAGGCCCGTGGAACTTGCTGTCCAGGCGCTCCGAGCGCAACCCCGTCGTCGGCACCACTCCAGGCACGGGCGACATGACCACGCGGTACTTGCCCAGCTCACCCTCCAGGCGCGCAATCTGCTGCAGCAGGACCCGTGCCTGCTGGTCCAGCCAGCAAACAGTGTCCTCGTCACGTGCCTGCGCAGCACCAATGGCGGCCGACATCACGAATGCGTCGTGATGTATTGTGTAGTGCGCGGGCACCTGGCTGCGCAGCAGGGCCCCGTCCGTAGGCCCCACCTTGCGCAGCGTGAGCGTCCGCCCCAGGAGGCGCAGCTGTGCCCCCACGTGCAGGTCCCAGGGCTCCACGGACGCCTGACCGTGGCGGGGGACGATGCGGGCGTCCACGTTCACATTCAGGCTGCGCAGGGCAGCACAGCGGTGCTTACAAGGTTACCAGGACGTCAGGACACCCTGACGCACCTGTGTGGCTGCAATAGAGCAGGTCAGTGACTCGCCCTCCTCACCTGGCTGTGCAGACGTGCGACTCAGTGTTGTACGCGATCATGACTCCAACGCGCTGCCCTCGTTCGTTCCACCACGAGTCGAACGACAGCGTGACTGGCATGGGCGCGCGCTTGACCGGGGACCAGCTGCGCTGCGCTGCCGTCATGGTGGACTGCGAGGGGCTGACTGACAGTCCGGTGAAAAACATGGGGGAGTCTGCCCTCGATCCTGGGCTGGTGGGAGACCTGTGTGCGTGCAGGCGTGGGAGCTGCTGGCTCGTCGGTGACCGGCTGAAAGATGGCTCGGGGCTGATGGACACGTCCTGGGCGTCCAGGGACTGTGCCAGCTTGTAGTGAGGCGTGGCGTATGGTGGCAGGGCGTGTTTGCTGCGAGCAGGTGTTGGAATGCACCATCGCGTGATCGCGTCATGTTGCGGCCAACCCCTGCGCCCGCCACCCCAACTCCATGGCCTGCACGCACTTGGTCCTCAGCCTTGGCCGGATAGGAGGTGCTGCTGGAGCTGGAGACGGGCTTTGCGCGTTTGGTGCCCTGCAGAACAAATACGGCGTGTCGTGCACAGGGTCAGCGAGAACCACTGGCCCACGCAATTGCGATCAGCAGCTCACTGTGCGCTGCCGCGCAGTTCTGTCCAGAGTGCAGGACTCCTCACGGTGAAGCGCCGGGTGCGGCAGACTCTTGGGGCTCGCCGAGCGGCTGCGGCACTTGCAGGTCCATCGCGAGTGGGTGCGGCGACTGCTGCATGACCAGTGACAGCGTCCCCGAGGAGTGGAGAGACGGCATCGCGCCTTCCTCCTGCCGTGCGCCCGATTGGCACGGCAAAACCACGCCAAACGTGGCAGTGCTGTGCACCTGGATGCACTTGGTGCTAGTGACTGCGATGATACGAGCTCTGAGTGCGCCTACACGCTCTGCCGACCGATCCCTAAAGCCCCAAAAACGATCGGCAGCAGGAGCAGCAGAAGCAAGCAGCAGATCAGCAAGCAACAGGATGGCGCAGCTTCACCGCAAGTCGTCAGTTCGGTGCGAGGCTTCAGCGAGCTCAGCAGCGACAGCCGCAGCGCAGGCGAGCAGAGGGTCGTCGGTGGTGCGCTTCAGGCCGTGCATTGACATCCACAAGGTACGCGCTGGTGGCACGGCACCGTGAGCGTGCGTGGAGGTCAGCCCAGGCTCTGAGGGGGGCAGCCGCCGGTGTGCGCCAAGCGTTGCCGGTGCACCTACTCGCGCACGCAGGGCAAGGTCAAGCAAATCGTCGGCTCAACGCTCAAAGATCTGCCGGACCAAGCCTCCAGGTGCTGGTCTCACTGAGATGGCGAGCTTTGGCACTGCGGCACAAGCGTGCGCGCTCGACCTGCTGGTGCCGCACCTTGTCGTGCACGCGCTGCTGCAGTGGGGCAGCGGAGCTCAAGACCAACTTCGTCAGCGACAAGCCGTCCTCATGGTATTCACAGCTGTACCAGCGGGATGGGCTAGCGGGCGGGCACGTCATCATGCTTGGGGCGGACGCCGAGAGCAAGGCCACCGCGCTCGAAGCGTTGCGGGCCTGGCCCGGGGGCCTCCACATGGGCGGGGGCGTGACGGCTGACAACGCGATGGAGTACCTGGATGCTGGCGCCAGCCACGTGATTGTGACCAGCTACGTGTTCCGGGAAGGCAAGCTTGAAGAGGAGCGCCTCAAAGGCCTGGTGAGCAGCAGCAGGATGTGTCGTATTGTCAGGTTTGGGCGCATAGCGGGCGGAGGAGGGCAGCTCGTCTAGTGCGCATGGCACGCTGAATGGTTGCGCGCCCACACCTAGGTCCACGACGACGCGGCGTGGCCATGCAGGTGTCCTTGGTGAGCAAGAAACGGCTCGTGCTGGACCTCAGCTGCCGCAAGCGTGACGGGCAGTACTGGGTGGTGACGGACCGCTGGCAGCGCTTCTCGCAGCTGGCGCTCAGCGAGGTGCGTGGGTGTGTGTCGGTATTTGCATCTGTTTGGGCGCCACGGTGGGGCCGAAGCCCAAGTACCGTGCGTGCTGTGACGCAGCTGGCATGTGAAGCTCCTGCCTGGGAGCACAATGCAGGCCCAGACCACAAAATGAGCACCTGAGCTCTTCACCAGGTGCTCACATTTGGTTCTGTGCGCGCTGCAGAAGACGCTGGCGTTCCTTGCAGAGAGCTGCGACGAGTTCCTGGTGCACGGAGTGGACGTGGAGGGCATGCAGCTGGGCATCGACGACGAGCTGGTGCAGCTGCTAGGCCGCTGGTCCCCTATCCCTGTCACGTATGCCGGAGGCGCCCGGACGCTGGTGCGTGACTGTTGGTGTGGCGTGAACGATAGCGTCAGTGGGCCATGCTGTGAGGGCATTGTGTACCGTGTGCACCCACCCACAGGAGGACTTGGAGCGTGTTCGGGTGGCCGGGCAGGGGCGAGTGGACATCACGGTCGGCAGCGCGTTGGACATTTTCGGCGGCAAGCTGGCGTATGAAGACGTGGTGGCGTGGCACAAGCAGCAGGCCGCGCGATGAAGATCAGCTGCTTCGTGCCTCCCCCACCCCCGCTGCGCGTGCTGGCACATGCGTCCCCCCCACGGCGTGTGCGTGAAGAGACTGCATGGTGTGAACGCTGCAAGCTAACGCTTGGAGCGCAGACGGCTGCAGCGATGCTGCGAACCAGAAGCAGAAGACGAGAAGCAGAAGAAGCATGAGAAGCAGGAGCAGCGAAGGAGCCCCGGTGGCCAGCGGCTTGTTCCCGCTGCGCGGCGTCGCTGTGGGGTGAGCGCTTGTGCAGGATGGCAGGTGCAGCGCACAGGTGTCCAGCAGCCGGTGAAGGCGAGACCTTCCGCTGCACGCGCTTGCAGGTTGTGGAGCTGCGGCGATGCGAGGCGCTCGAGGAAGTGGCTGCTGTGCTTGCCCGAGAAGCAGACGTTCGTGCTGCTCGTCGATGTTGGGCCACCCAAGGCTTCGGCCCGGGTGCGCGCACAAGCACAAGCAGCTGAGGTGCATGCAGTGCCAGCAGCGGCAGTGCTGCCAGCGCAACAAGGTTGCGTGCTGCGATGCCTGGGCCGGCAGGTGCCCAACCCGCTGGACAGCGTGCGGCGGGCGGTTGAGCGACGCAATCCTTTCTCGCCCGGAAGCACAGATGCCAGCGGCGACGTGCAGCCGGCGCACAGCATCGTGGCGCTGGAGCTGGCCTGGTCTGATATCCAGGCAAGTGCAGCAGGGTGCGTAGTCCCGCGCTCACTTCCCCACAACGTGCCCTCACAACTGGCTGCTGCTTGGCTGCCAAGAACCGTGCAGGGCATGGACTACCTCTTCCCGCTGCACCAAGACGGCCGGCTGGTGCTGGAGGCTCTGCGCGTGGTGAAGCGGACCTTTCACACGGTGCGCTTAGCGGCACACGCAGGCAATAGATGATGGTGTGAGCAGGTCACCCACACAACGGCACTACCACCACCACTGCTGCAGCTGCCACCTCACGCGCAGATGCACGATGCCCAGCAGTTCTACTGCTGGCGGCCCGACAGCACATCGCAGCAGCAACACGCCCTCCCAGGGCCCAGCAGCCTCAGCATGACAGAGGCAGGCGCGGCAGCCAGGCGGGGGGACTCCAGCGGGGCGTATGCAAGCGCTGGACAGCCTGGCGCGTCGGCGTCACAGGCCAACGCCACCCACGGCCGCAACCACCACCACCACCCTCCGCACCAGTACCGTGTGGCGCCGGCTCACCCCGTGCGCACGGCACGGCGTGCAGGGACCAGCCACCTGGCCACGGCCTTTGCCAACGGACCGCTTACGCGGGGCGGTGCTGAACACAGTGCTGCGGCGCTCCACACGTGAGTATCCCTGAATGCATCGGCTCGCATTCGACATCATGTTGCAGGATGCGACTCTACACCTTGTGCCCTGGGGTGTTGCCGTGTGCACAACATGCAGGGCTCCCTTGGCTACTTCCCTGCACAGCCACAGCCATGGCGGGGCCCCTGCAGCAACCAGCACCAGCACCCACCACCGCTCCTCCTCCTCCCCAAGGGCGTTCACCAATGCTGGCGGCAGCGCAAGCAGCCTCAACCACCACAGCAACCACCACAACCACCAGAGAGTGCCGCTGCCGCCTCTCCACGGCCACCACAGCGACGCGCACCACACGCACAACACACGCGGGCAGCGACGCTCCTCCCGCTCCCCCTCCCCCTCCCCACCTGTTTCCATCCTTCCCACCCACCCCGCAACACAGCAGCAGCGCCTCCCCAGCAACACCAAGCAGCCGACGCAGGGCCACCACCCGCGCCAGCGCCTGCCCGCCGCAGCGCAGGCCCCGAAATCTAGGGCACGCAGCCCCAGCGTGGACCTGCCTGCCACTGCCCGCCACCGCTTCGTCCCGCTGCTTGCGGCCTCGCCAGCGCACGGCAGCGCACCTGACCTCACTGCCCTCTCTGCTGCTGACGACACGCACGCCACAGCAGCAGCAGCAGCAGCAGCAGCAGATGAGGGCGGCAGGCGACACCACGAGGTGCAAGGCAGCAGCAGGCGTGCGTCGTCCTCCTGGTGGGCGCGCGTGTGGCCGTTCCAGTGGCGTGCTGTGGACGCTGTGGCGACCATACACCCCACGCTCACCACCACGCAGCCCCACCACAACGACCACAGCCACTATCCTGACCCTCACCCTTCCAACCAGCAGCAGCAGCAGAAGCAGCAGGACGATGACCGCCACGACCGCCACGATGACAACGGCACCTCTGCAGCGTGTGAGCGGCACCGGCGGCCCCTCCATAGCCAAGCACCATGCAGCCAAGCACTCCCGCTACCTCTGAACCCGCGCCAGCAGCCCCACCGCGAGGGGCAGCTCCTTCAGACCGAGGCGCACACCCACATGGTTCCTAGCTCCTCCCACGCCTCATCCATCAGCACACTAGCCGGACCGGACGACCCGCAGGCGATGATGGCGGCGGCGTGGGCTCTGGCTGCTGCATCCCGGCACCCGCCCCACCATGCGGGCGCGTGCGTGTCAGGACTGACCTCGCCAGGAGGGACTGGTGCGCCGACGCCTAATGTGGGGCGGATGAGCCTGGACGTGCAGCACCGTGACGGTCAGGCGCAGCAACGGAGCCTGGAACACACCGTGCCTGGTGCGCACCACCACCACTCCTTCCCCCAGCACCCGCACCCGCACTCGCAGCAGCAGCAGCAGCAGCCGCACTCACAGCAGCAGCAGCAGCAGCAGCCAATGCATGACGCGTTCACGCTGGTGGCGGCCATGCTTCCGCCCCGCCCCCCGCCATCCCATCGCCTCTCCCTCGACTGCCGCCGCACCGCCACCACCCTCTCATCCACACACCACGACGCGCACCAGCAACAGGGGCCAGGAGAAGGCAGCCAGGGGCCCCCCACGCCCGCCCTCAAGCGTGCAGCCGCGTCCTCCCACAGCCTCACGACCCTTCACCCTCCCGCGCCCTCCTCACCCACCTCCACCGCCGCCGCCGCCGCAGCGACCGTGCTCACCAGCAGCCGCACACCCTCACCCAACCTCATACTGCACGGAGGCACTGCTGGTCATACCTTCGCCTCCCAAGGCCCCTCGGCCGCGCAGGGCACACTGCATGGCGCACCGGCTGTGCCCTGTGAGGGCACAGCATGCCTCAGCGCACCCTCGCTCAGCCACGGTCTCTTGCCGTTGCCGCTGCAGCACAGCTCATCCTCTGGGCTAGACGTGGGGCAAACCAGCCACAGCTCTGCCAACCAGCCCACCGCTCACGGGTGGGCGCCACGGCAGCACACCGCCTGCGGGTTGCTCAGCCTTGCGGCCTCTCCTGCAGGCTCCCAGCCACGCCACCCGCACACGCACCCACCTCCTGCCGCACATCCCGCTTCGAGCTCAAGCCACGCCCATCACCACAGCCCACTGTCGCAGCAGCAGCAGCACAACGCGGCGGCAGCGGCAACCGTGCAAGCGGTCACCGCCGCTGTGCAGCAGGCTGGCGCACAGCAGCAGGACACCACCGCCACCGCCCTCATGCTCGCTATCGAGCGCCAACTCACGCAAGGCCACAACCGCCCCCTCGCTAGCGGCGCACACGCCGGCCCACCTGCCCCACCTCTGCCCGCCACCGCCCTACCGCACCGGACCCATGGCAACGCCCGGGTGCCGCAGCACTCCCGGTCACACAGCCGTGACGACAATGCTGCGCTGGGCTCGCACCTCACCCACGGGCAGGGCCCCCGCGCTGTGGGGACAACGCCGTCATCACCTGCGGCCAACGCAAGGCAGCAGCAACAGCAAGGGCAGCAGCAAGGGCAGCAGCAGCAGCAGGGGCAGGGTGTGGCTGCGGGCATCCCTCCTGTGGCCTGCTGGACGTTCCCGTCGGCCGTGTACCGCCACCGCACGCTCGTGCTCACCTTCCGCGACCCGGCCCTGCAGCCCATCCTCTCGCAAGTGGTCAAGGTGAGCGCGCTGCCTGAGCGGACCATGACGGATGCCTCCACGGCGTGTCTGCTGCTGGCAGCTTTGGCTGCATCACTGGGAGGCGTGGGCTGCAAAGAGACGTGTGATGCAGTGGCTGGACTTACCTCAATGAACTAGTTACTGTGTGGTGGCCGTGGCCGTGTTAACCTTTCAATGGTTGTTTGAATGGTGGCACGTGTGTGCAGAGTGACGTGCGCATCCTCAAGTTGTACGAGAGCGGCCTGCCGGCGTGGGCCGTCTTCCTGCCCTCATACGGTGAGCCTTCCTTCCCACTTCCCGCTTGTCTCACGCTTGAAGCCGTGGTGCCTTCCGGCCCTGCTCTGAAGCACCTCCCTTCAGCCTGCGCAACTTTGGCGGACTTGCCTTGGTTCGGAAAGCGGCGTGGTGGGTCATGCAAGCTGTGCCAGGTCCACACGCGCTCACTGCTGACAAGCAGCTTTTTACTGCCTTGCTCTACGTGCTTGCCCCTGCCCTTGCGCAGGTCTGCCGTACCGCCCGTGGATGCGCCGCGTGACCTTCCTACTCTTCACCGCCATCAGCGTCGTGTCCATGATCCTTGGCTTCTACGACTTGTACAAGAACGTGCCCATCGTGCGGCAGGCCATGGCCGCGCTCTCGGCAAAGATGTTCCCACCAGCCACGCTCTTCTTCGAGTGGCTGGAGAAGCATGCGCAGATCAGGTCAGGATGGCGCCCCGGCGGGCAGGATGGCTTGCTGCGGGCGGGCAGGCAGGCTTGCTGTGGGCAGGCTGGTGATGGCTGCGGTCAGCTGCGATGGCAGCTCTGTCAGGGGCACTCTCCGGCTGCTGCTGTTTCCAGTAGCCTGTCAAGGTGGCAGGCGTGCCTGCAAATGGAAGCACGTGACAGTGTTGCTGACGGTACACCGAGGCGTCGCGTCGCTTGCTTCTTGCGTGGTGCCCTGCAGGCTGTCCATCCTGCTCACCTACCTCTTCTCCAAGTCGCCGCTCTTCATCACGCTCATGCGCTTCCTGCGCACCTGCATGGCCAGCATGTCCCAGGTGCGCACCGCAACCGCGCCCTTGGCACTGCTCCTAGCAGCGTGCATGTGTGTGTGTGTGTCGATATTTGCATCTGTTATGGCGCCTCGGCGGGGCCGGAGCCCAACTACCGGGCGTATCGGTGTGTCGGTCTTTGCCTCTGGTGCGGCCATCTCTGGCAAGCAGATGAGAGCAGTGTATGAGCTCGCGTTTGAAACAGTGTGGACCACCATGGCCTGTGCCACCCAGCACAAACCAGGCCAGGCTGACTCCATTGCTTGTGACCATGCCTTGAGCCTGTGCTCGCCTGCTCCTCAAACCTGTGCACCTGTCCCCTGGTGCTCTCACACTCCCACACACACGCAGTTGGCGGGTCCGCTCATATCAGCCCTCCGCAGCGCCCTGGCGCCCCTCTCCTCCCTCCTCTCCTCGCTTACCCTCGCCCTGCGCTCCGCCGTCCAGCCCCTGGCCGCCCTGGCCGCCCTGCTGGCGCAGCAGGTCGCCTGGCTGGGCGCCTCGGTCGCCTGGTTTGGCGCGTCGGTTGGCGCGACGGCGGCCTGGTTAGGCGCGTCGGTGGGCGGGCTGGTGGGGCTGGTGCTTGGGCCGCCGGCGCAGGCGCTGTGGGCGGTGCTGGTGGCGCTGGCGCGGGGCGGGCAGGTGCTGGTGCAGGTGCGTGGGAGGGTGAGGGTGACGGGGAGGGAGGGGCGAGGCTGGTGCCGCCATGTGCATACCGGTACGCAGCACAGCTGGATTTTCTATCTCTCAGCTCCGGCATGGTCTTAGCGTGCGCCACCCACCACGTTGTGTCCCTATGAGCGGCATGAGATCTGTCCTGCTGTGCATGAGATCTGTCCTTGGTGCTCACTGCGTGGCTATCCATCTGCACGCAGTCTCTCTCCTGCTGTGCAGCACCGACTCTCTTGCTGCACCCTCCCTTGTAAACCGTGACACGGCCACCTTCACTGACTGTGCTGTTGCGCTTCGACTGTGAACACCGCAGGTGGGCGCTGCGGTGCTTTGGGGCCCTGCCTACGCGCTGGCGCAAGCAGCCGCAGCAGTGCGTGGCGTGGCGGGCGAGCTGTTGCTGCAGCTGAGGGCGCTGGCGGCGGCGCTGGCCGTGGTTGGCAAGGCCATCAGCGCCTGGGGAACGGTGAGCAAACCCTGCCGGCACCCTACTCATGACACACTCATCTGCTTGCCAGAGATGGCCGCGCCAGATGTAAAACTCGACACACGTACACTGCAGCAGACACAGCTCTCTTCTGCTGCTCCTGGAGCTGTGTAGCTGTGGAAAGATACTACTGGTTTCCACTGATCGTCTCGCATAACGCCGATCCCTGACGCTGCCAGGCGTGAATGCTGTCCCATCAGGGTACTTGCCCCTATCCTCACTCGCTGCCTCGCGCGCCTGCACCTTCAACTCTTAACAGGCAGCAAAGTCGGCCCTGCCCGCCGCCGCCGCCGTCGGCCGCGCCGCCAAGGCCACCGCCAGCGCCGCCGCGCCCCTCCTCCACGCCACTGGGCCCTCCTCTTCCACCGCCGGGACCATCACCTCCTCCTGGTCACTCTTCTCATGGGCCGGCACGGAGGCCTGGAGCCTCATGGAGTTCCTCCACACCACGCTGCTACGCTGCGCCAAGGCCCTGCAGGCCGTGGCCAACTTTTTCATCACGGTGGCGCTGGCGGTGAACCGCCACCGCGTGTCGCTGTTCATGGAGCTGCGGCGGTGCGTGCTGCAGCACCGGGGCGCGCAGTGGCTGCCCACCGGGGTGACGAGGAGGCTCATGACGGTGCAGTCATCGGTGCAGCACTACCATGGGGGGAGGTCGGGAGGTGGCGGGGTGGAGGAGGCGTTGGCGGCGGCGGCGGCAGAGGTGGAGGTGGAGCGGCGCAGGGATGGGGAGCGGAAAGGAGGGATTGCGGAGGAGGAGGAGGAGGGGGAGGGGGGAAGCAGCAGCAGCAACGGTGGCGACGGTGGCAGTGAGGATGGGGCGGAATCGTTGCTGGGTGGGGAAGGTGGCGGTGAGGCGGGTGGTGCTGGTGGTGGTGGTGAGGAGGAGGAGGAGGAGGAGGAGATAGAGGGTGGTGAGCGTGGCTCCATGGAGCTGCCGGGTTACCTTAGGGCTTACAGCCACAGCGCCATGGGCTCACCTGTCGTCGGCTTTGCGGGGCGTGACCAGGATGACGCCCCCCTGGCCCACCTTCGTGCCAGCTTCCCTCCCCGCGCCAGCCTGGACGCGTCCGCCGCCACCGGCGCTGCGCTCCACGTCAGCGGGGGCAGCGTGCGGCAGCGCAGGCGTGCGGCGGCCCACGTGCTGCACCCCTGGCAATCGCTGCCGCCGCAGCAGCAGCTGCGGCAACAGTACTCGGGTCTGCGCGACTCTGTGGGTGGGCAGGGCGGGCCGGCAGCGACAGCGGGAGCAGCAGCTGAGCACTCACGCAGCAGCAGCGGCCAGACAGCACCTCTGCTGAGGTCCGAGGGCAGTGCAGCTCCGCCCACCTCCCCTTCTGTCCGAGCTAGCATGGTGGCAGCGAGTGGGAAGGCAGAGCGTGGGAGCTTGCCGGTGCTGGGGGGCCGCTTCTCAGGCCCTAAGCCCTCCCTCATGCACCACCACCACCACCAGCACCAGCAAGTGCACCTGAGTCGTGCGTCAGCGGACGCGGCGGCGGTGCTGCTCTCAGCCGCAGCGCTGCTGCAGCAGGTGGACGGGCGGCGGGGCGCTGGGGGTGCTGCGGCTGGGCTGGAGGGTGGTGGTGGTGGTGGTGGTGTGAGTGCGGCGGAGGCGGAGGCGGCGGCGGGCGCGGTGCAGGAGGTAGCGCTGCAGCTGTTGGCGCAGGCTGAGCAGGAGGAAAAGGAGGAGGAGGAGGAGCAGAAGGAGGGTGAGGAGGAGGGGGCTGGTGCTGTAGACAGTGGAGACAGTAAACGTCGCGTGTGGGAAGGCAGCGCCGCGACAAGGCAGCAGCACCAGCACCAGCGAGGGGGGATGGGAGCGGTGTCGCAGTGGCACGTGCAGGCTGCGGGCGCGGCGGCTGCACTTGCGGGTGCGAGCGGCAGGAGCCGTGCGGTGCGGAGAGCAGGCGACCTTCCGCTGCGTGAGTTTGGCAGCGGGCAGGCTCCCCTGCCACCACGACAGTTGCAGGCCGCGCGGCTGCAAGGGCCCGAGGGGGCTGCGGGAGGAGTAAACGTGGGGCGGCTTGGTGCGGGGGCGGCGGTGCCGGCGAGGGGCGCACAGACGCGTGTGGGGCCGCTGATGGGGCCGCCGGTGCAAGCGGCGCTGCAGCGCAGCAACAGCAGCCCGTGCTGCCTTGGTGGTGGTGCGGAGGCGCCTTGAGCGCCTGGTTCTGGGCTCGTCTGGTTGAAGACCTTCATTTTTGTCCTGATTCATTGCTTGAACCACCTGAACCGCCTCAACTCCCCCAGCACTCTTCTGGGTTCGCATATCTGTCGTTTGAGTGTCTGACGGCTCTAAGCCGTCGCCGAGCGTTGCAGCATGGTGCGTCAAGGGTGCATCTCGTCTGTCTCCCAGAGCCATACACACACGTGCAAATACTGCCCTTGCGTCAAAAACGGTGCCTTTTGGGCTTGGCAAAGAACACATAGTGAACTCTCTCGCGAGATCCTATCACTGACAAGACTAAAGGGAAGTCCCCTAGCTCAGTCCTTTCCAAGCCGTGCCCCTCAGGTTTGCGGCGGGCACACCAAGGGTGCTGGGTGCTTGACGTAGTGCCCCTGCAGCGCCAGGGCCAGCAGGTCCTGCTCCTCCACGAACCACAGCTCACTGCACACACACACATAGAACGCACATGAGCCACCACATCAGCGCCGCGATGAGTGACCAAACCAGCGCACAGCGCCGCGTGTGCACCTGGCTGCCCGCAGTGGCATGCATGCGGTGCGTTCTCCCCACGCCAGCAGCTCCTTGCCAGCAGGCACTCCTGCGGGGCGGTCCTGTGGCACCTGCCAGCCTCATAAAGCAACGCCTGGACAGATGACAAGAGCCGACTCACTTGAATACAGCCTCCAGGCCGCACAGAGCGTTCGACAGCTGCTGCACCGCCACCGCCACGGCCTGCGCGTCCGTCACCGCGCCGTGCCCAGACCCATCCGCCGCCGGCGCCCGCAGCAGCCGCGCCAGGGTGGTGTGCAGCATGGCAGGTTCGCGCACGGCCTGGGCCTCCTTGGGGGGCGCGTCTGGGAGGGCCTCGGACAGGGCTTGGCGGAGCAGTGCTGGCTCCCCTCCTGCGCGTGGTGCGTTTGGGTCAGGGTTGGCCCGCATGGCATGGTCGGTAAAGCAGTCACATACACAGGGGACAAAGATGGCATGCAATGCAACAGCAGCCAGCACGGAGGCATACATGATACATGATCAAAACACACCTTGAGCGTAGGGCTGCCAGCACGCCACGACGACGCCGCTTGACGTGACGATGACGCGCTCCAGCACTGCCTTGACGGGGCAAGTGCGCGACGCCACGCCCACAATCTGCTGGTGCTCCAGCTGCACACGCGCCGAGGTGGCTGGTATAGGCTTCTGCAGGGCAGGGCACGCTCACGCCGGCTGGAGAGCAGGGCGCGTTAAAAGGTGGTGCCATGGTGCACTGCTGATCACCACCACCCACCCACCCACCACC
>QAXK01003563.1:0-16458 GCA_004335735.1 Chlorella sp. KRBP | reverse complement strand
CGCCGCCAACTGCAAAACTCTACATACACTGGGCATACACTGGGCGCACATGCAAGCTGCCAGTAAAACAGCGGTGCACACTGTCAGCTGCACCTGGACGTCTTCAAGGGAAGGCACAGCAGGTTGACTCATCAAGCAGTAGTGCAACCACTGCAGCAGCTTTGGCTGCCACAGCCATGAAACCCTGAAGACACGACACCTCGGGCATTGCCACACGCAATGCAGCGCCACAGTGCCCCCATGCATGCCATGCACACTCTGTCCAGTGCACACCACTCACCGCAGAACACTGGTGCACGCTTCTCATGCTGTTGCTCAGGTGGAGCGGCATTTGCTGCCATGCGCCAGTATGAGGCCAAGAGGCAGGCAGAGGGCTACCACGACCACGAAATGGCCAGGTGGGCCCTCAGGGTGGGGACCAGTCTCACTTGGGTATACGAGGACATGCCATGTCTGCAGCATGCCGCTGAACCCTTGCCTACAATGTGTGCAGGAAGTGGCCTGAGCTGCGAGCTGTAGCATCAAAACACTGCTCAGGCCTGAAACTGCAGAATGTGCTGTGATTGTCTATGTTACCGTCCCCACTGGACAACGGCCATGTTCACTCTGAGGAAGTCCTGTGTTTTTCTGCTGTGCAGGGAGCTGCTTGCTGCCCTGACAGGAGCAGAGGTGGACAAGATGATTGAGTCAAAGGGCCTGGATGCAGTGGATGCAGGTGAGGCATGTGCATGCAGGCCCATGTCAGCTGACAGGTGCTACAGTGCCACTCGGTCCAGACTCAATGGCTTGCAGCCAGGTGTTTGGTCCACCTGAAACCCGCTTGAACCAAATGACACAGCTTTTTTACAGAGCCTCTGCTGAGCACCGTGCACCTGCACCTGCATTGTCACAATGCATAGGCTATGTAACTCGACCGTATGCCTGCTGTTGTCAGCTGGCAGCTGAGAGCAGCTGATGCTTTCGAATGCCATGCTGGCAGGTGGTCTGGCACATAGCACACACCAACTGGCAGACCGAATTGCTTGCTTGATCGGATACCTCACTTGCATTACTTCTGCTTCTGTTGTTGCTGCATGCTGCATGCTGCTGCTGCTGCTTGGTTGCAGAGCGAGCCAAACACCAGGCATATGAGCAGGCCAACCAGATGTATGAGACAAAGTATGCCCAGCAGGAGGGCTACGCACCACAGCGCGAGGGATATGTAGGGGGCGGGGCGGGGCGTGAGGGCTGGGCACCGCGACGTGAGGAGTATGCAGGGGGCTATGGAAGCAGGGAGGGGCACAGTGAGGGGTATGGTGGCGGGTACGAGGGCCAGAGGCGCGGCCGTGGGGGCTATGAGGCGGGTGAGGGCTATGAGGGCCGTGAGGGGTATAGCCAGGAGTATGGGCAGCGTGACGGCTATTGAGGTGCATGTGTTGATAATATTATTGCAACGTGTGTGCTGGTTGCCAGCCAGGCTGACTGCTGGCAGCTGCACTCAGTGCCATGGGATGCACACAGTGTGGTAGTGTCTATGTGAGGGGGTGGATGGACTTTCTACCTATATAGTGCCGCCAAGTGCCCAAGGCATGTCCGACTGGTTCAGTGAAGTGATGTTGAACATCTTCTTTTGTGTTGCTTGGAGGCCACAGGCTTGGAGCCTTGCAGCCTTGAGTGCAGCAAGCATTCAAGGCAGCAGTGCATTGAAGGCTTTCCTGGCTCTACTACAGTGGTGTTGCAGCAACTGGCTTGAACTTAGGTCCATGAGTTGTCTTGAGTGTGACTGGTGCTGAGTTGGCCATAGCTGGCCATAGCTGCTGTGAGTTGCATATGTTGGTTGGGATCAGCTGCCACTGCCGCTGAGTTGCTGCCACTGCCACTGAGTTGCTGCTTGGCTTGGCATCAGGCCAGTATGTGCTGCAAGATGGCTTTTTCGCCCTTGCCGCTGTTGTGAAAATGCACACATGTTGTACTGATAGGGCCTGGTTGTGTGCCACAAAGTGCGTACAACCGGCTGAGCCACTGCACCACTGCATCCAATGGCTGGACGACGATCACATGGCAGAGGGCTGCTTCACCAACCAACATTCCCAACAACAAACTTTGGCAGCCGCTCATCTGATTGCACCCGGTGCATCCACCTCTTGCAAATACTGTCACAAATCGCTTTCTAGACTCAGGATACACCAGCAGCGGCTGCCAGACATGCCGTCCCACATATCTCTGTCACATACTCAGCCCCTGTAAACCCATCCATGATGGCCATTCACTGGCCCTGTGACAACAACACTGTACACACAGCCCCATTCTTGCCGCTGAGCCACAAAGCCACTCCAACTTGGAAAAGTGAAAAGGCATGACTTCTTGGAGAAGCAAGACTTAGGGCGCCATGCAGGATGGCTGCACGATCACTGCTGTCCGGAACAAGTTCACCCCTCTGACCCAACATGTAGAATGTGGCAGGTGACTCAGACGAATCCACACTGACTCAGTGATTCAGCTCGGTGCAACACTCAGATGACACAAAGGTAGCAGTTGCCATCACCCCCACCTCCATGCTGTACTGCTGTGATGGCTCCTGCATGCTGGTGTGCTTAGTTCATACATGTCATGTGTCCACCAACATTTGCAGACGACTCGGTGGGCCACGTCCAGCACAGCATCCCAGTTGCATTTCGAGCCTGCTGCTGGCCGGCTGGGCTGGCTGTTGGGATCCTCTGCCAGTGCTGCTGCAAGCCATGCCGGCAGGCATGCTCATATGTGCTCAGTCGGTGCTTCTGCAGCTCCAACGTGAGCAGTGCTTTGCGGCAGGCCTCATGCTTCAGGAGATGGAGCTGCAGCTGAATCCACACATCAGGGGAGTTGCACCAGCGCGCCTGCAGACCAGCATGAACACACCCCGGTTTGTGTCACTTGCATGCGAGCCAGCATAAAGCTACAGGTGTGAAGCCTCCACTCTGTGGTGTTTGCAGGGTCCAGGTTGCCGCAATGCAGCCCACATGTGCAATTTAAGTGATGGCACGTGTTGTGTCTGAAGAGCAGAAAGTGCATGTCAAGCTGTCCTGCCTGGTCCAGATCAAGCAAGCAATGACCAAAGGCTCAACTCACCTTGTTGTTGAGTAGCAAGGAGCCATCCCTGGCGACCAAGTCAAGTTGCTTCAAGGCGGTCAGGGCTGTGAGCTGCAGCAGGTCGGGGTCCAGCAGCTGAGTGAGACCAGACAACTTCAGGTACTGGAGCCCTGTCAGCTGCGCTGCAACAGCCAGGACTCCCTGTGGCTTTGCTGCTATGCCAAGGCAATTCCACATGCAGATGGGTCAATGCTGACAGCTGCAACAGGAGGAAGCAGGCTGTGAGCGAAGAGTCACTCCACAGCTTGAAAGCCAGGCTCTCAACAGCAGGGCAGCAGTTGCACAACAGCCGCAGCTGCTGCCGGCTGTTGGCATGATCGTTGGACGACAACGCGGCTTTGAGGTCAATCCACCGCAGATGCGGATACAGAGTGCCAGGCTTGAAGAAGGCACACACACAGCCTTGAGAATACTGCTCCCACTGCCATTGGAGCTGCAGGGAGTGCAGGTTGGTGCTGGCTGTAAGTGCTGTGAACGCAGCTGCAGGAGGAAGAGGTGACCATGTGCCTGCTTGTTCCCAGCGCAGCTCAGTAAGCTGCGACAGCCTGGAGAGTGAAAACAGCAACTCTTCTGCCTGTTGCATATACAAGAAGGGTGCACTCCCCAGGATCTCTGGGGCCGCAAGAAACACCGCACGCAGCTGGGTAAATGCTGCAAGGGCGAATGGCTGTACTGCGCAGCGCTCAAGAGTCAGACGCTCCAGCGCTGTCAGACGGGTCCACTCGTGGGTGTTGATGGTGCTGAACTCAAGGTCGCAAGGGGTAAGGCTCAAACTGGTCAGCTGAGACAGGTGCTGAACCTGGTGTGTGATGCCTGACGCCAATAATAATCCAAGCTCCCGACTACAAGGTCCTGCAGTGCTGTGAGGCTGCTGAAGTGCTTGAACTGCTCTGCATCATCACACCCTCTGCAGTATTGGATTGACAGGCGGGTGAGCTTGGACAGCTGGGACGGCACGCCGCCTGGGATGCCACCACGGGACAGACCAGATAGCACCAGGGACTCCAGGTTGACCAAAGCTGGTAGGTAAATCAGCTGCCCAAGCTGGTCGCTGGCAGAGACACCACCGCATTTGATGCTGAGACGCGTGAGCTGTGAAAGGCGCTGCACCTCTGGCATGAACGACACGCCTTTGAGGTCAAGCACCCTGTCAATCTGCAAGGACTGAAGCTGTGGCAGTGCTGTTGCGATGGATGCAAAGGCTGCCACACTTGGATCTTCCACCACACACTTCTGCAGGTCCAGAGCTGTCAGGCCGCTGCAACCATTCAGCACACCAGCACAGCTGCCTGCCGTCTCAAGCTGCACTCTCACGTCATAAAGACGCAGTTGCTGTAGCTGAGGAAAGGGCAGGCTGTGGCAGACTGGTGGAACCCAGTCAGGAGCAAGTGGGTCCCGGCCATCACCACTGATGCTGCACTGTGTGATGCAGCCGAGGATGCTGCTGTGCCTGTCAACCAACAGAGTGAAGCTTTTATACGTTGAAGAAGCTCCCCACTGCACGGACACCTGGCGCAAGCTGGCTGGGACATCTTGACTCAGTTTCCTGCAGGTGACTGCCATGCAGGCGAGGTCGCATGGATCCAGCTGCTGCAGCATCGACTCCAGGGCTGTTTCTGGCAGCTGTAGCAGCTGAAAACCAGGCATAGCTTCTACTTCTGTACCAAGACTGTGCTGTCGAGACATGCTGCGACCCGCCTGCCTGTGCTGAGGTTGAACCCGACACACCTGCTTGTGACAAACTTCCCAATGCTTACAGACGCCTGCCACGGTGCTTGAAGTGCTTCGAAACAGGATACCATGCGTTCATGTGTCTCAGCTGGTGTAAAAGAGCAGAAGCCGTGATACAGGCATGCCATGCGGTGGTTGACAACGGTCGTGGTCCCTGACAGGGCGTGGGTCCAATGCAACGCATATGTGTGGCCTTACGGAAATCACTGCAAATGAGGGAAACCAATAATAGCACTTAGCTTGACCCTAAATGCAACGTGCGCAGTGTGTGTGCAGCCTGACCTTAATCACAACCCAAGAGCCTCTCCAGTGTCGACACGCAGCTGCACATTTCCAGTGTCACTTTCAGTGCAAGTGTGTTGGTCACAAAGGGTGTTGTACTTGACGGTGCTCTCAGGTGACACTAACCGATGGAACTCCCACTCTCAGCACCACTGGTGCCCCCCGCCCCCTGCGGGGCCCCCTTTCCAAGCAAATGTGACAAGTGTGTGCCACACTGTAGCTTCTATCCCCTCCCCTCTGCCTACGCCACTCCACACAGGGTGAGTTTTTGTGGTTATGTTATGGCCTAGATGCATTGCAGTTTGCCTCGGGTCTCAGGCCTGGTGCTGGGAGGCAGGAGGGCAGCCCAAGTGACACTGCCCTGTAGTTTTCGACAAATATATACACATTCAACAGCGCGAAATGTGACATCAAATCAAGCATATATATCGAAAGGTCTAAGAAACAGAACCAGGGCCATTCTGCACCTTGATCGCCCGACTCGGGAGTCCCGAGTCGGGACAACTGTGTGACCACGTTGACTGTGTGCAGCGACCGCTGTGCGTTGTTCGTGTTCGACAACGAAATAAAATTACATTTTTATTTTTATGTCGGTGGATGCATGCCATCACTTGACTGTGACGTGCATTGCATTGATTCCCATTGCTCGTTCTTTCTGCCATCACCTGCCCGGGCTCTAGCCAGCACCGCACAGCTCGTACATTGGTGATCCTTACTTCGGTATCACACAATGTGTTTCAGTCAGCCAGGCAGCTTAGCCTTCGCTCTGTTAGGCTCAGGAACGGCAATGCTGCTGAAGGCACGCGGACACCCCTTCAGAAGATATGGCTTGTTCCTCTACTTCGCGCTGATGGAGATCATCCAATTCAGCGTAAGTTGAGCCCTGATACTGGATCGGAGGCTTCATGCGGTGCAGTTGCAGTGTAGCGGCTTGCACTGACCCTGCATGCCCCAATCTGGCCCGCAACAGAAGGCTTCTGCTGTCTGACAGATCACGTGCAGCTGCATGCAGCAACGGCCTTAGGCAGTGGCTGAATCTGGTTTGAAATATTGCAGGGCAGCACTTGTGTCTTTCCAGCAGCAGATATCTGTGTCGTGTGACTGCAGTTGGCGCTGCCGCTGTTGCTGCCGCTGCCGCTGCTGTAGGCCTACTTTGTGGTTGACCAGTGTGACAACCCATGGAACAAGGTGTTGACCCTGTTGGGTGAGTTAAGACAGCAGCTTTTGCAGTCGTCTTGCCTGTCAGCAGGAGCCTTCAGCGCTTACCGTTGTCATGCGCAAGCTGCTGTCAGTGCCACCGCATGCATTGTACAAGAAAACCATACTTACAGCCCGTCTGTGGTGTCTGCCTGTTTTGGGACGCCTTGCTGCAGCCTACACGCACGTCTGCCTCCAGAACACCATGGTGAGCTTTGTCAATTGGGCTGCCTGGCAGTGTTTTCACATAAAACGGCAGCACTGTTGCCAATGCCACCTCGTGAACTTCACCCTTGAAGGGGCAGCCCTACTGCATCCTTGCTCGATGGCGATGTCATGATCATGGTGGTGGTGGTGCTAGAAGCCTTGGGCTGTGCGACATCTCAGATCCAGTGGTGCTCTCAAGTTGGGTGGGCACTTGCATGCAGACTGCGACGGCAATATGCTCAGGCTACATAGTTGCATAGTTACGCCTAGCCCTGCAAGAGCAGCCGTGGTGAGTGTGACTGTTGCTGCACTCTGAGTCAATGTGGATTAGTAGTCCCGCCAGGTGTAGTGCACCTGGAGGTGCCTGCCTGCTGTCCCCACGAGCTTACATGTGTGAAGCATCATGCACGCTGACATTGTCACAGCTGCTGTAGCGGTGACCACCCAGTGGTGTCTGCCCTTGCATAACCCTGGTGTCTGCCCCTGCAGGTCAACCTGTTCTTTCTCAGCCCTGAGTTTGGTGTGCACCCTGACGTCACCAAGCTGGTGCTCACCATGTGCACCAGTGTGGGCATAATGGGTTTGGTTACCAAGCTGCCATGGCCAGTGTGGCTGGGTGCACCAGTGGGGCTGCTTGATGGGCTGGCAAGCGTGCTGCCGGAGTTCTTCAGCTACAAGACAGCAGGCACGCCCGCCGCGTGCATGTATGAGACCATGTGCGCCCCACAGGTGCGTCCTCCCGGTCACACCATGCCAGTGCAGGAGCAGGACGACTGCTGGGCTTGTCAGACATGCAAGCTGACTGCTGAAACACAGCCACTCCGAGTCGCTTTATTGTGTTGACATTGTCACCAGCTGTGCTGCTGCTGTTTTCACATTTTGCACAAAGCCTGGATCAGGCAAGCCTCTAACCCTTCAAAGCTAATCACTAGCAGCCTTCGAGGCATCTGGAAGGGCTACTTGTGCACTACGTAGTATACACAAGGCCAGTTGCCATCAGTATGCTACTACAGAGTCTGTGCGCTGCCAGCGTGACTGTTCACAATGCTGTCTTGTGATGTGGGTCGTGTATCTGCTGCTGACAGGTGTGCACCTTCAGCACGCCAAATCATATTGCCTGGAGCTTGCCAGTGATGCCTGCAAGCTACTACCTGCCAACGTAAGTGTGCACGGCAGAGCTAACAGCTGTAAGCTTGCAGGCTGGCTGTGATTTTTGCTTTGAGCAGGCATGTCATGTGTTTGTCAATGTTGTGCACAGAACATTGGTGCCGACCCAACCCCCAGAATGATGCCACACAACCCGCATATATGACATGGGTGGCCTCCTGGCTGGCCACTGACCCAGCCTGCCTCTTTGTGCCATGTCTGCACCGCCTGCTGTACTGCTGTACTGTACATGATGCCCTGCAGCTCCTTTGTGCACTTCATGTTCTTCTTCTTCCCTACACTCATCATGGCAAACTGGGAGGCTAAGCTGACCATGACCCTGGCCTTCCTGACCGGGCCCCTCTGCACTCAGATGATTGCAGCACAGTACCCTGAAACCTACAAGGTGAGCGCCGCATGGCATTTAGCTCTGTGCAAGCGAAAGTACTTGCCATGGCACTAGTCAGGGCGGCAGGCGGGGGTGTATAGGTCGGAAGCCCTGCGCTCGGGCAACCACACAGGCCACTTCACTGGCAATGCTGCTGCTCCTGCTGCTGCGCCTGTCCTGTGTCTGCAGTTTGAGTGGCCGGCCACCTGGTGCTACATGTCTGTGGGGCAGTGCTTTGTGGCCCTCGCGATGGAGGGCTACTCCATCTACAGGCAGAGGCAGCAGGCTGCAGTGCACAGCACAGTCAACGGCTATGTGACGGCCAATGGCCTGGCCAAGCCAATGGCTGCTACACACTACTCAGCAGCTGACCTTGGTGTTGATGCAGTGGCCCACGGGCCTGACTCAGTGAAAGGTATGAAGAAGACAAAGTGAGCAGCCACCCTGTGACCGGGAGCAGCCACCCTATGACCGGGAGCAGCCACTCTATGATCAGGAGCAGCCACTCAATGAGCACGTGTGTCTGGACGCAAACAACATGCGCTGGGACGGGACTGGACCCGGTTGTAATGGCCAAGAGCAGCCTGCCATGTATTACGGTGTGGTGCGGTGTGGTGTGGCTGGTGACTGATTGTGGCGGAAGGCTTAGCCCGATTTTGGCGCAGGTGTGCTGCTGACCTGCATCACACAGGCTGTCTGATACTGGCTGATGCTTTCAAGCAAGGAAATTTTCAGACATCATGCGCTGGTGCTTCTTGACTCATGCGAAAAAGAACGGTGTTGGTGACCACTGGCGGCTCATGCATATGTTTTATGGCAAGCTTGTTTTCAAGATGTTTTCTGGGGGCCTGCAGTTTCTCTTGGACTGTGGACTGTGCACATGTCCCTCTTCTTGCCAGGCAATGCTTGTGCTTGAAACTGCTGGCAGCACACATCCGTTTTCCTCTTGTTCATCATTGTGATGAGAATGTTGTTGCGACCCAGGCCGCATCTGGTCAGGCTGTCACAGTGACACGGACACTACAGTATCAAGATTCCCTGTGTGATGCAATCCTGTAGCAGACTGCTGCGCAGGCTGCTGCTGACTGGTAATGTCCCTGAGGTGTATATGCAGGCTGCATCGCATGCAGTTGCCTGTGCAATAGTTTCTGACATGGCATGTGTTGTTCTTCGTGGGGGCAGTATGTTGATGATGGGGCAACAGGAGCGGGGTGGGGGTTTGCAGGCCACATCGGTGATGGAACAGTGCACGTGTATGTGGGTGTGGAGGGAGGGGCCAGTTGGTCACGTCACAGGGCTTGTTTGGCAGCATGTCAGCATGGCCTGCAAGAGGTCTTTGAGGCAAAGGGTGTGACCCTGCTGTGCTGCTCTGCACCTCTGTCGCTGAGGATTTTTTGTCCTGTGAGCTGGCTGGGCACTCATTCTGCTACAGTGCCTGCTTCCGAAGCAGCATCATTGCACATCCCATGAGCCTTGTTTGGCTCCTCGACGGGTTTTGAGGATCATGCTGATCATGTAACACGCCTCTTACCACGAACAGTAATGGGTCAAGTTGCAAGCCACCAAGCAGACGACATCATTTTGTGCCAGCAGAGGCCCAATAGCAGGCCCTGGTGTGCAAATTGCAAGCTGCATGCCTGTTCGGCTGCAACACCTTATTGACTTCTGTAGTTTGCAGTGCTGAGGAGGCAGATGTGCACACCATTCATGTAACTACACGTTTCTCATCGACATTGACAGCTACAGTTGCTGCTGCCGGCATCAACAGCAGCTGCTGCTGCACATGGTTGACTGCTGCTGCAGCTGTCCTATCCCTCCCTCTACAAGCAGATCCTCCACGCAGACAGGTCACAATTTCAAGTGTTCACCCGTGGCATCGACGTATGACAGCCTGAGCGGCAGCTGCTAGGTGAGAGCACTTCGATCCAGGCCAAGAGCAGCAGGGACGCCAAGACATGGTGCCACTGAAGGATCCGTCACTCATTTGCAATTGTAAAATCACATCGCCAACAAGCCACTCGCGTATGGCTACTCACGGTCAGCCGGCTGTCAAAAACCACGGGGGATCAAGTTGGTCAACCTGGTCAACCAACTCGCCACATTGAGTCTGCATCAACACGCATTACCTGTACACGAGGGATAACGAGGTTACAACAACTGATGATCACGAGTGAGTTAACTGCAGCACCAAGCCGGTGGAGTCTGCTGCAATAACGGGTGCACCACTGGAGCAGCAGCAGGTCCAGCAGGCAGCGTGGCTGTGCATACAGCATGCACCTACTGCAGCCGAGACAGGCGCATTCACTGTCACGTTTATTACAGCCACCTCTCTGGAGATTATTGGCAACAGCAGCAGCCCAGGAGCAGGAGCCAGCAGCAGAACCCCTTGGCCGGGTGTTTCCTAGGCCTCTGCTGTATAGAGACTTCATCCAGCAGAGCTTATACCACCCAGTAAGTGATGCCACAATCGCATAAAATGCAGTCAGGGTTTGATTTCATACTCAGTGATGGCCTGCAGACTTCACGCAACATGGGAGCACACTGTTGGACCTGTTGAGGCAGCAGCAGCAGCATCTTATCATCTGTGCATGGCTGGTATGTATCATGTGGCTGCAGCAGTTGGCCGCTTGCCAGTTTAGTACGTCCTTTCCTGCTTGCGCTGTAAATCTTGTTGACTTTAAAGTACAGGGTATCCCCCCCCACCACCACAGCCACGACCCCCACACATGAATCTTCCCTCCCAAGACCCTCCCACCAGGCAACACCTCATCTCTTGCCTCTGTGCATCTGTCACCCGGCCCGCAGGAGTTTGGGTACTTCAGCCAGCCCAGTCCCCCAGTCTGGCGCCTGGCTGAGCCCTTCAACTTCAACCGGATGGCGAACCACTGGGAGTACAGCAGGAGGCTGGGTGAGGCCTACAAGCAGCTGCAGGTAGGGCTCTGCTGGGGCTGTGCTTGGGGCCTGGGTCCCAACTTCCAGCCTTTGGAGCCGTGCTGCGCTGTGGTATGTCACCCACAAGGGTTGTGCTGTGTCACCTGCACAACCCTTGCACCTGCGTCTGCGCCAGGCTACAAGCAGCTGCGCTCATGTGTGCCTGGCGGCTGTGGTGTGTCCAAGGGGACAGGGGGGGCGTTGGTAGTGGTGGTTGGCTGTGGTGCACCATCAGGCACCTCGAACAACAGGTGACATCATCTTCAAGGAACTCAACAGCATGCATCTCAGCTCACTCACCGTCTCAGCTCAACCCTCACGCCTGTTGCCCTGCTGTTGACAGTTGCAGCCCCGTTGTGCCGGCCAAGAAGGCCGACGTGTGATTGAGAAAAAACCCCTGGCTTCTGCATACGCGTGTCTCTTTGGCTGCTTCGTCCTGCTATGCAGGTTGACTGGCTGACCCCTGTTGAGGTTTTTGCGCCTTGGTATGGCCGTGCACTGGCTCATTACATGCTGGAGCTACGCAAGCATGACAGGCGGGTGGGCAGCAACACCCCACTCATCATTGTGGAGATAGGGGGCGGCACCGGCACGCTAGCAGCCAGCATACTGGTGAGACCCTACTGGACTTCAAGTGTGAAGTTCACACGCCACATATGCTTGCTTGCTTGCTGTTGCTGGTCATTGCCCAGCACGTGTCACGGCATGTGTTGCATTTGCAGTGCCCTGGTAGTGCCCTCGCACTTGACTGCACAGGCCTGCGCTGCAGTACACATGATCACTCAGATGGCTTGATGTTGCTGTCACTGTTACAAGCTGTTTGGCTGACCCAGCAAGATCGACTGGCACCCAACAGCTATAGTTTCACCCTAAAATTGATGGGGTATGTGCGTAAGCGTGTGCAGCATGCCCTGGTGATCAAATACACTTGAAATGGGTCACTGACCCACATGGCATGTGTTCCTGTGCTGTGTGGTGTTGTGCAGGATTACGTGAGCGAGATGGATCCTCAGCTGTACAGCAGCATGAGCTACACAACCATTGAGATCAGTGCGACCTTAGCAGCAGCACAGCAGCAGCTTGTCTTGTCGGTGAGTACCTGGACCACAGTACATCCTAGTTTGGCTGCAGCACTACACATCAATAGCTTGGCCTTTATTTTTTCAGCGACCCTCTCGGTTGCACCCTGCGTTTGTTGGCGCAAGTAAGTCCAGGAGGTCTGGGCCCCTTGACACGCAGGGCAAAGGTCACTGGCGCTGCTGCTGCTGCTGTCAATGACGCTGCTGCTGCTGCTGCTGCTGCTGCTGCCGTCATTGCTGCCGCCACTGCTGCTGCTGCCCTGCAGGAGCGCCGCCACCATGACCCCTGGCGGCTGGTCCAGGGGGACGCCTCCCAGCTGTCCACCTGGGTGCAGGCTGGTCGCCTGCTGCCCCGCCAGCACAGCCTGTCTGGTGCACATGCCTTTGTGCTGATGATGGAAGTTTTGGACAACCTGCCACATGACAGGTGGGCACAAGGCTTTGTTCATGCTGGTGTTCATGCTGGTGTTCATGCTGGTGTTTAGTTGGTGTTCATGTTGATGTTCATGCTGCTTGTGTTGCTGCTGGTTGAGTGAGGGGGCACCAACTGGTTGGACAGCCTGCCAGAAGACAGGTGGGGGCGTGTGTTCAAGGTCATGCTTGTGTGGATGCTGGGGTTGTGCTGCTGCTTGTTGGGTTGGAAGGGGGTTGAGAGTTGGCCTGCCCCTCCAGACGCGTGATGGGCGGGCGTGATATCCAGTTCATGTTGACAAGGGTGTTTTGACATGGTGTTGCTCAGGCTAATGTCAGGGAGAGGAGCCGGGTAGGGGGTTGAGCAGCCTGCTACCGGCTGTCATCATGACAGGCTGCAGGCCGTCTTATCCTTAGTTGACACAGACACACTCACCATGTCTCACTGGCAATGATGTGTTGCTGCTGCCTGTCCGCCCACTTTGCTGTCAGGGTGACGCGCCAAGACTCTAGAAGCCCTTGGCAGCAGGTGGCAGTACAAGCAGTGCAGCAGCCAGCAGACCAGCAGCAGCAGCAGCAGTCCCAAGGACCGGCTTCAGAACGGCAGCGGTCGCAGCAGCAGCAGCAGTATCAGTATTCTGAATTGGTTTCGCCAGCAACAGACCCCTTGATACAGCGGTGTCTACACGCCCTGCAGCTTGATGGTTCTGGCGAGGGCAGCAGTGGCAGCAGTGGTGGCTTGACTGACTGGCTGCAGCGTGCGTTGGGTCTGGAGGGCGAGCAGCCAAGCCAGGTCAAAGACGTATGGCTGCCTACGCGATGCCTTCAGCTGCTGGAGACACTCCATACAGCTGTGCCGCACCACACACTGATTGCTGCTGACTTCAGTGCGTTGCCAGAGGTGCAGGTTGCTGGCAGGAACGCACCACTGGTGTCTGGTCGGGGGCAGGGTCGCTCTGTGGAGGACTACAGCACAGTGCTAGTGCCTTGGGGCAAAGCTGACGTCTTCTTCCCTACCGACTTCGATGGTCTTTGTCAGCTGTACGTAGCAGCAGCAGAAGCAGTACCCCCAGCAGCAGCCACAGCAGCACTGACACCTTCAACAGCAGCAGCATCAGCAGAGCCCAAGCAAGCAGTGCCATCAATACAACTGGCAGCAGCGGAGGCAGAGCAGCAGCAGGAGCAGCAGGAGCAACAGCAGCAGCGGTCAGTGACCAGCAGTCACACATCCACTGGTGACTTCATGGCTGCATTTGCAGAGTCAAAGCGCACATGCACGTTGTCGGGGTACAACCCTCTGGTGCAGGACTGGACCAACACCCGCATCTTTGTGGGTAAAGCTGGCTGAGGCATGTGTGTCCAACAGGCCTTGCTGATGGCCAGTGTTACATCTGGGTGCATACTTGTGGTCAAAAACATGGTGGTTGCATGAACAGTGTTGAGTTGAGTGTGTGGCTGGCGTAGTAGTGGTTCCCCTGGGTTTCTGTTCCGTACTAGAGGTGTTGGGTTTTTGGACATCGAAAAAGACAGGGACCTTATGACAACATACTTGTTGGATGCGCCACACCTTGTTGCAGCTCACTACCTCATTGCCCTCCTGCACCACATTCAGCACTGGTGTGCTGCCAGCAGTACTGTCGACAGTACTGAGTATGTTGCTGGCAGACCCCCTTGGTCTTCAACTTGCTGTTGCATGCCACCACCAATCAATACTGTGGCATCACAACTTGGTTTTCGAAGCACACCTGGAGATGCTGAGTACATATATTGTTTGACTAGCGACAGCGTATCTATACGGTTGTACCCGTGCTCTCTATGCAGAATGTGATTTGGCTTGTGTTTGATTTCTGCTGCTTTGTCGCTGTGCCGTTGCATTCACTGCAACTGCCACGCTGCTGGCTGCTGTGATGGTGTCAGCAGCAGCTTTTAGGGCTGCAGATGCAGGTGCTACAGTCGCCTTGGCAAAAACAGCAGCAGCTGCAGCAGCAACAGCTGTGCTCTTGATCAAACTGCAGGGTTTTCGCACACTTTGTTGTGTTGTGTGTGATCTTGTTCCTTGCCGGATGGGTAACACGTGTATGCCAATTGTTCAAAGCACAGCAGTGCACCAAGTGTGTGCAGCTCAGGCAGCCCCCACATGGGTGCACCCTTGAAGGCGGGCAGCATTGCTCATATTGGCCACGAGCAAGGGTTGAAGAATATCACAGAAGCTCTCGATCATCGCAGCATCGATGGTGTCAGAGATGTTTGCAGACGCCAGCAAATTGTAGCAGCAAGAAGGAGCAAACAACCCTAGACATGCATGCCACCAAGATGCAAGTGCCTTGCACACATGAACATTGGCAACACAGACACCCTGCGCTGTTGATCCAACCTGAAATAAGAATAGAAAGTGAAATCAACTCTTATTTAGGCTGTTGCCGAGACCACCTTGTCTCAGGTGGGGCTCGCTGGCAGAATGACCCTTGACAGACAGGAAGGCCAACCGGACAGGGTTGCCATCGTGCGCTGAAAACAGCATGGACGCTCACGTACAGACTCTGGTTGATCTCCTCACGGGTTGGGGTTTGGTTGTGGCGCTCTCTGCGAAGAGTCACATGGACCATGTGGACCCATGTGACCTTGTTAGCATGTGACCCATGTGAACAAGTCAAATGGTTCGCCACGCAAGGTACTTGATCAGCTTAAGCTACGCAACGTACGCATAGTCGCATTCGCCCTTTGGGATTCGGCACTCCAGGCTGACAACCGTCGCAACAGCAGCAGCAATTGCTTGCGAGAATCCTGTAGAATGAGCAAAACTATGGGCAAGGACACCGACCTCATGGTCGTGCATGACACAGATGGGTTGTTCCCTGTGCCTGTGGACTCAGGTGCGCGCAGCAAAAGCGGATGCGCTTGATGTCAAGGGACCAGCACAAAACGCTGTCTCGCGCTCAGCCCAGTGCACTGCTCAACATATACCTGCACTCAAATGCACTATATGTTTATGTTAAGTGAGACGTCTTGTTCAAAGCACCGGAAAGCCTGCACTGCAGAAGCGCTCCTTTCTGGTTGCTGCACCCTGCTGCTACTGGACATGCATCCTCGGGTCATGCAACCTCATGACGCCCGCATCAGCTCTTACTTCCTCTCACAAACCCCTGCTGTCGTTTACAGAACACAAGTCCCTGGTGATGCGCCCTTGGTACGTCTCCAAGCCCCACTTCCCTGCATTCCACCTCAGCTGGCTCGCATTCTTTGCAGCATTCGTCTCTACCTTTGCGCCTGCAGCACTGTTGCCAGTGATCCGTGACAACTTGGACCTTACAAAGACAGACCTGGGCAACGCAGGCATTGCAGCAGTGTGTGGTGCCATTGCTGCACGTGTGGCCATGGGCAACTTTGTTGGTAAGTCCACCATTGGCAGTGCTGCTGCCAACCTCCTCGCCCCCCACCTCTTTTGTTGGGAGGAGGTCAGAAAGGGTCAATGCGCATCCAGTTTCAGGTGCAGTGACACGTTGGCAGTGCCAGCCTGACAATCCATGAGGCAGGCATGGCATGCCAAGCGTAGCGATCACACCTCGTGTCAGCAGCAGCTTCTCGTCCTGTGCCGCACCAGCCAACCGAGTAAGTTGGCATTCCTTCTGTTCGGACGCTATCTCCCACGCTGACATGTCGATCTGCTGTCGGCTTTTTCCCCTGCAGATTCCTATGGTCCACGCTTCGGTATTGGCCTCTGCATCGGGCTGACAGCCCCTGCAGTGTACTGCATCGGCCTCTGCACCAACGCAGCAGGCTTCATCATTTCCCGTCTTTTCATCGGCTTCTCCCTGGCCACCTTTGTGGCCTGTCAGTTCTGGTGCACCAGCATGTTCAACACCAAGGTCGTCGGCACAGCAAATGCACTGGCAGCAGGCTGGGTGAGTAAACAGGCTCGACAGGCCTAGGGCAACTACTGGCCAGTCACACATGGTCTCAGTGGTTTATTCTGGCTGT
>QAXK01003559.1:0-12821 GCA_004335735.1 Chlorella sp. KRBP | reverse complement strand
CGGGGCGGCCCAGCCGCGGCAACCAAGGCAACGCGGATCAGCAGTGAGGAAAGATTAGGCACCAGCCCAGGCCAGAGCATGCCTGTGCTTCGCCCGCAGCCGTTGCACAACACCTGCCCCTGCTGGCACGGCTCGTCGCTGCTGATCTCGGTGCCCTTGCACCTATTTGCGTTGCTACCCGCAGTCGTGCTACAACTTGGATTTCAAGGCGCAGCTGATGGACGTGTACGTCAACGACGGCACGGGGGAGATGCGTGTGGCGTCGCACTGGTACACTGGGACGCTGGCCACCGGCAGCACGCAGCGCACCTGCCAGGCAGCTGCTTCAGGTGCGTGCGCATATCACTCCTTCAGCCTGCTGTGGCCTGATCAAGCACGCAGCGCACCTGCCAGGCAGCTGCTTCATGTGCGTGCGCATCACTCCTGCGTGGGCGCCTGCGTGTGCATCAGCCTGCTGTGGCCCAATCAAGTGCGAGGGAAACGCCATGCGCACAGGGGGGCTGGCAAAGGGCCTAACTGCTCAAATTTGCGCGGTTCTGGTGTCATGTGGAAACTGCGCGCTTGACCTGCCAATCCGTCCAGCTCTCCCACGTCGTATCTATCAGCCGTATGGCTGTTGGTGTGTGTGCCTGCAGGCCTGGCTGCGTGGGATGAGTACGCCAACCTCATCAACGGCACGCTGACTCAGCGTCTCCAGACCAACGGCGCATACCTCCGCCAGACCCTGCCCATGGACTACACGAGTATATGTGCTGACCTTAAGGTGGAGTGCCTGACCCTGCCACGGGACCAGGTAAAGGTTTGATGATGAGTGTTGTAATGGGCGGGGCGTCTACTTGGCAGCTCAGAGACGTTTCTAGAGGTGTGGTGGTGTGCTGTGGTCTGCGTGTGTGTGTCGAGCGTCACACCTGGCACGGCCATCTCTGGCAAGCAGATGAGCATAGGAGTGGGAGCTCGGAGACCTGGGGGTGTGGTGTGGTGTGGTCTGGTGGTGTGGTGAGCAGACAGGGAGGTGTGTCTGGTGTGGTGTGGTCTGGTGGTGTGGTCTGGTGGGCCCACGCGTGAGATGAGCACAGATAATCACCATCACGCAACATCACGTGCGCACGCGCAGGTGTGCGTGCCAGGATCGTGGCTAGAGACGTTTTGCGCCGCGAGCATATGTAATCATCACGCATCATCACGTGCGCACGCGCAGGTGTGCGTGCCGGGTTCGCGGCTAGAGACGTTTTGCGCCGCGACCTGTGGGACGTGCGTGGAGAGCGCAAAGTGGCGGCTGGTGTCGACGCGCCTGCAGCGGCTGCTCAGGGCAGACGCCAGCAACTGCTGCGACAGCGATGACACGTGCACGCAGTACACGTCAGGTGAGGCACTGTCTTATCATCATCGTCATGGCGTTCATGACAGGCGTTCATGACATGCTGCAGCCGCCAAAAAAGATCGCCAGGGCAGGCCACGCCACTGCCTCTTACTTGCCATGACCCTCTCTCTATGTGATCAGCCCACAGCCACCTTTGGCCCACAGCCGCCTCAAACGCTGTTTGCCGAGCTCGCTGTGCCTGCTTTGTTGGCGTATTCACTCAAGCCAACTGGCTTGGGAAGCTAGCTAGGAAGCTCTTGCTAGTGGCAATGCTGTACCCATTTCGACACGTCTCTTGCTGCTACTAACTGTCCCGCCCAGCTACTCACTGCGCCTATCCTACCGCCCTCTTGTCCTGCAGTCGTGCGGTGGACCTCGGCCACCATGGACGCCCCCCCACCCCCCGTCTACCTCGTCCCCCTTGTCACCCCTCCCCCGCCCCCCACACCCACCCTCGGCGGGTTCTCCTTCCCCCCACTCACCCCGCCCCCGCCCCCGCCTGCCCCATACCCTCCCCTGCCGCCACCCACCCCACCTCCAAATGCGGGCCCCAACGCGCCCTCCCAGCCACCCACACCCACGCTGGGAGGCGGCGGGCTGTTTCTCCCTCCGCTCGGCAGCTTCGGCCCACCTTCCCCAGCCTCCTTGCCACCTCCCCCGGCGTTAGCAGCACCGCCACCGACGCCTGCGCTTGGTGGAGGAGGGGGGCCATCTCCACCTGCACCCACACCATCGCTCGGAAGCGACAGCTCCTCGCCACCACCCACTGCGGCGTCCGAACCTCCCACACCCACACTTGGCGGCCTCACCTTTTTCCCACCCCCGGCAGCGGCGTCTGACCCTCCCACACCCACACTTGGCGGCCTCACCTTTTTACCACCCCCGGCAGCGGCGTCGCAGCAGCCTCCCACGCCTCAACTGCAGGCGCTCGTGCTGCTTCGCCCCCCCACGCCCCCCACTTCCGCCCAGGGCGACGGCGCCAACAACGCCACCAGCACCACTGCCAGCCCGTGAAAAAGCCTGCTTCCGAGGGGCAGCACCTGCGCCCCTTCCCGCCCAACCACCCACCAACGCCAGGGTGGCGGCAGACAAGCAGACAGCACACGAGCGCAGCACACGGTTCCTCCAGCGATTCCCACTCTCCTACCTCCTGCCCATACTGCCCCGTCTCCCTCCCTCCCATGCACCCCCTCGGGGAGGGAAGCAAGCACACCTCCACTCTCCTCGCGTCGCCCTCATGCGCCCCTCAACGCCCCGTCGCCTGTACAGGCAGCGGGTACAGCCGCTGGCACCTTCCCCGCAGCTTCCCCGCAGCTTCCTCGCAGCTTCCCTGGAGGCGGCCGCTGCAACGGTGCCCATCACCACGATCCTCCTCCTCCCCCTCCTCCTCCTCCACACCTCCATTCCGGCCGCGCTCATTTTGGCGCAGCGCCAGCCAACAGCCTCCCTCGCTTGAGTGCGTGTTTGAGCTTCACATCGGGGGCAGCCGTCCCAGTCGGTCACATGGAGGGCAGCCGTCCTAGGCGAACAGATGACCGTGTGTGGGCGTGATGCGCTGCCCTAACCCAACCTCCCTCCCAAACTCATGCTTCGGCCCCCGTCTCTCTCCTTTCCCAGAGGGGCGATACGTATGAATCCCTCTCCCTTTGTCCCTGTTCCCTTGTGGGTTTCCTCCAGTGCTGATACCTTGCGCGCTCTGGCGCACGGTGAGGCACTGCGTACGATTAGGGTCAGGGGATGCTGCTGGTCTCCGCCCTAACGCAAACCCTGATCCCGATTGCTTCCTGGTGTCGGCGCACAATCCTGCTCCTCCTCTTCCTACTCGCGGTGTTCGCGACTAGGCGTTGCTTGCGTGCCGTGTGCCACACACTGTGTGCTCCCCTTCTCCTCCTCTGCCCGGATGCCCCTGGTGAGGACGCCAGGGCTTGCGCTAGGGTTCAGGCGGCGGCGGCTCCTGCTGGCCTCCCTGAGCCCACGGTTAGGGCTTCGCTTCGCAGAGCCCTAAATTTAGGGCTGGGAAATGCTGCGCGCTGCAGGAGCGATATCAACGAGTGGCATGGTGTGGTGAGGGCTGGTTGAGGGCGTGGGCGCATGGCGCATGTGGGACAGAGCCCTGGAAGCGGAATGCCGCCTGCACGCAGTGAGGCACGGTGTGTGCTCTGTGGGGGTCTGATACTAGGCAGGGTGGATACCCTGACCTCAAATAGTCCGGGTGCTGCCCCTGCCCCCTCCTCTTGCCTCTGAGGAGGTACGCAGTGTTGGATTACGTGAGGCATGGATTACGCAAGGCAGAGACACACAGCGCACGACCCTAGGCTAGCGACACGCAGCACTGGTCACGTTGCCGGGGCGCCAATCCGTCCACGCCGCGTCTGTGTGTGGGTGTTGCACGAGTCTGCACGCGGCATCCTCCTGAGGCCTTCCGTGATGTGACAGTGCAGCAGACCCCCCCGAGCCTGCCACTGTTGCCTCTGCACCAGCGGAGCAGAGGGCATAGCTCGAGCGCCAGCGCAGCGTTTGCTCCACGCACCTCAGTGCATGCACTAGCTTTTTTTCAAGCCTGGTGGTGTCGTCTGCGATGCAGCAGCCATGTGCGTGGGCCTTCACTGTGGGTGGTACGCACTGCCTTGGCCGCTGAGACTGCGGCAAGCAACAGCCTGCTCCCTGTGCACCCTCCAGGCGTGTGTGTGTGTGTGTGTGTGTGTCAAGCTTTACATCTGGTGCGGCCATCTCTGGCAAGCAGATCAGCATAGATGATCATCAGGCACACACCCCTGTGCGCCCTGTAGGTGCTTGCTTTAGCGCCGCAGGTGTGTTGAGCTTTGCACCTGGGAGCAGGCATTTCAGGCCAAGGCGAGGCAGGGGAGGCCTGCTCCTCTCTTTTAGGCGCCACGTGCGCCCTCCAGGTGCTTGCTGTGTGTGTGTTGAGCTTTGCACCTGGGAGCAGGCACTTCAGGCCAAGGCGAGGCAGGGGAGGCACTGCAAGCCTGCGGAGAGCAGAGTTAGCTTTCATAGCGCGTGTGCGATTTGCGGCGCATCTCTGGTTTGGGTCCAAAGTTTGCTTTTCGAGTCAGGTGTGGGCGGGGGGCCTCGTTTTGGGGGCTGGCCGGTGGGCGTTCAGCAGCACTCTTGCATGACCGTGGCGACGGCGACGGCGCTATGAAGCACGTACGCATTTGCGCCCCCCGGCATTGCTGCGGTTGATTTGACTGCAATGATAGGCATGCATACCACCCCTAAAGGGGCTGTAGCATTACAGTATGTGGGGCCATGGCGAGAGTGATGATGTGGGAAGGATGGTGGTTTGCGGCCTGCGAATGCATGCACATGGTTTCGTGTGCGTCTCTGTCCCTCATGCCCTCCCCCAAAACGCCTGGATCTTGTCTCATCCCCCTTCCCCCCGGCGCTGCCTGCTGCTTAATGATTAGCAGCCAACGCCCACCCGCTCTCTCTCACAATGTGCGCGCACGCGAGCACTGCACTTGGCCAGTGCAAAGCAAAGGCTGCTGCTGCTGCCCCACGAAAAAGAGTAGTAATCCCCCTGCTCTCTGGATTGCCGCTGGATGGATGGACTGCTGATGGATGGACTGTCCGCGTTCGTTGCCTCTCGCCGCCGCCGCCGCTGCCACTGCTGCGTATAGAGGTGACCCCTCCAAGGTGCCGCCGCCGCTGCGCACAATCCACCGCCTGCATGCGACTCACTGTCAGGTGCACGCCAATACGCCACTGTTTACTCCTGGACCTCCCACATAACCTGGGGGACAAGCTAGTGCGCCTGGTCGGGTGGAGGAGGGCCGTTGGCGTTGGTTTGCCTCCGCCTCTCTTTCCCTTCCTTCCAGACGCCTTTCGTTCTTCCTCTCTTTTCCAGCCGAAGGGTGTTAATCATCAGGGTGTGAATAATCATTGGGTTGAGTCTCAGGGCATGCATAGGGTTTTCACAACTTGACGTCGGCAGTGCTCCTGCTGTGTAGCGTGACGCATGCCCACGACCGTTCACACCTCAACTCCCCCCCTTTTAGACCTCCTTTTTAGAGACACGGCGTGCAGTGGCAGAATGTCGAGTCGAGTTGGTGTGCACGCGAGCACTTTCGTCCTTCTAGAGACGATGTGGGAGCGTGTTGGTGTGTGGTGAGCTTTACATCTGGTATTGCCATGTCTGGCAAGCAGATACCAGTGTGTGCCAATGGTGTGCGTGGTGTGTGGGCGTAGCTGGCAAACGGGGCCGCCCAGCGGCGGCAAGGGAGGCAGCACTGTGTGGAGATGCGAGTGTTTCTTCTCCTTCTTCTCCTTCTCCTTGGGCTCTCGGTTAGGGCATCCCTGCGTTGGTGTGCGTTTTTGTCTTGAGCTTAACGTCTGGCATACGGAACTGTGCGCTGCCTGTGAGTGTGTGTGTGTGTGTGTGTGTGTGTGTGTGTGTGTGTGTGTGTCGTGCTTTACATCTAGCGCAGCGATCTCTCGCAAGCAGATGAGCATACCCGTGTGTGTTGCGGGTTTGCGTCTGGTTGGTCGCCACGCTCTGGCGCCCAGGCTGCACCCGCTCGCTCCGTCTGTGCTGTTCTCTCTCCCGCTCGCGTGCTGGTCTGAGGCTGCCGCACCACAACCTCTAGAGTGTCTGCCCGAGGGAAGCAGGGTGGGTTGAAGTGCAGCAGCAGCGTGCAGGCTGGCTTACACTTGGCAGCAGCGTTGGAGCACTGTCGGAAGCCGTTGCTGGTGGGTGGTCCCAAGAGTGATCTGACTGAGTCCCGCCACTTTTTGACTGCGCGTTCCATCTTGCCTACCCATCACGCTTTGTGCACATACAGGACGGCAGGACTGCACTATCGTATTCTCTCACCACCACGAATTTCAGCCGCTGCGGTGGCGGCATCCGTCCTCCCCTGCTTCCCCTGCTGGCGGCAGCGCCCGCTCGTCAACCGGCCTCCTTCCTCCTTCCCACCACACAGCCAGTGATTGTTGCTCTGTCCCTCTCCGCCTTCTTTTCCCTATGCTCGCCCGCGTGCGCATGCGCCCGACGTCACCGATACGGCCTGGTGTGTACGACTGGCGCGCTTTGCGTGCTTTGCCCGACTTGTGGCTCCCCCCAACCGACACAGTTGATGCGGCCTGCCGCCCCGTTTGCAAGCTACACACACACAGCGTGCTCTGACTCCCTCACACACTCTCTCCTCCCGTGGTCCTTCTTGCCCCTTGGCACCCCTCCCCATCCGGCGCGCTCTGCCCTTCAACCCTCCCTTGCGACTAGTTTGGGGGGCTAGTGCGCGCCGCATCGTCTTCTCTTCCTGCACTGGACCGAAACACGACAGGGTGGGGTGGACTTGCTCTCCCTTTTGATTTCGCCTCTCTTCTAGCACGTTTGCAGCTGTTAAGCTTAATCGTATCGTGCCCGTGGCCGCACACCCACTCTTGCGTGATGCAGCAGCTCTAACAGACTGGCAGTAAGGGAGGCGCCAGCGCTGTTCTGTGTCACATGCATGGTTGCATGCCCAGGGGGAGGAGGCATGATGCAGCTTCGCCCTCTTCTGGCCGTGCATTGCTGTGTATGCTGGGCCCTGACTGCTGCATAGAAGCCATCCTGGTGCAGCAGACACTAGCGTACAAAACGCATTGAAACGATACAGTCCTGCGTGAGGTAGTGCGAGCGTGGTGCGCCCCGCACTGGCTGGCGCTTGAGGGAGTGAAGAGAGAGCGAAGAGTGAGAGCAAGTAAGCAGGAATCACTGAGCCTGTATGTGGGTGCATGGTGGGTGGTGGTGGTGGTGGCGGTGGTCGGCGCGCGATTCAGGTGCAGTCGCTTGTGGGGCAAGGCAAGGTTGCGGTAGATGAGATGGCGGAGGTTTGCTGACCTCATTTTGCCTCGAACGAATGATGGTGTGGCTGAGCAACATCGGCTGGCATCGCAGACGATGTGCACTCCGTGGCGCGCACACTGACTGCTACTGTCCCGCAGCAGATGTGGGTGGTGGTATGTGAGGGGTGCATCTGGTGATCGGCCACGCCCAGAAATTCCTGCTGCTTCATCAGGCGAACCACCCAAATGCCCAGATGCCTCTTGGCCGGGTTGCTCTGCTACACGCTCTGCTACACAAGACACGCTGATATGAGGAACCACCTGTTCTGCTTCCTGCCGTCCTGCCTGCACACAGCTGCAAACGCTGGGACGCTGATCAGGTCTCACAGGCGCCCGCTCCGCCTAACCCGGTCGGAAGCCTCAGTCCAGCCTCACAGCACTGGTGACCACTAGTTACCTGGGCCGCAGCACGAGGCTGCTGCTGCTCCCCTCTCCTCCCCCTCTCTCCCTCCCCCACCGGGAAGGGCTTACGCCATGCAAGTGAGGATGCACTCGCGAGTGAAGCATTCCAGTGTGGCACGAGGATATGGGGCCGTGAGCAGCGGCTCGCTATGGGCATGGCTTTGCTGGCGTTGCTGCTGGTGCTGCTGGCCCTCGGGAGGCCGTGCAGCGGCGCGGTGCCCATCGTCGAAGGCGCCGGCACAGCCATCAACGAGCGCGACCTTCTGGAGCTGCTCCTCAACCCGGCCGTGGAGGAAATCTTCGTTTTGTTCCCGTCGCTGCAACTATCGGCCGAGCTATGGACGCCTGGAGCGGTGGTTCTGACCCGAAACGTGTCGCTCATTGGCACGCAGCGGGGGTGGAACAACCCCTTCATCGACGCCTCGCGCGCGGCTCGGGGGGCCATCGTGTGCGCCGTGAAAGGGTGCACAATCTCCATCCGTGGGCCGCTCCAGATACAGAATCCTCAACCCACGGGCCCGCCGAGCTACGACTTTGCCACGCCCATCCCAACCTTCATCCAAGTGGCGCTCAACGGGTCGCTAGTGCTGCAGGACATCGACATCCTGACGCCGGGCTTTTACGGGCTGTGGAACAGCAGCAACCTCGTGCTGCAGCCCAACCAGTGGTGGTGAGCGTGCGCTGCAGTGGCCTCTGCATCGGTGGGGGTGGGTCCAGAAGCTGGCACGCCGACGCGGAAGGCCAACGGGGGCGTGGAGCGATGCTTGGCTTGCAGCAGCAGCAGCAGCAGCAGCTGGCACATTTCGTGCACAGCACGTCACCACTTTACAGTGGCAAGGGGCGGCAGTGGGCGACCCTGCACCCCGCGCACCCGACACGCGTCCTCTGCAGCAGTGCAGCGGCACTCAGAAGAGCCAGCGCAGGCAGTACGAGGTGGTGGCACAGTGCCTGCGCCGCCTGGGGCTGGCCCAATGGCAAATGGCAAATGTGCTGCGCCGTGATTTGCCTTGCAGGATTGGCAACCTCAGCATCACCTGCAACGCGCCCACGGAGCTCATCTTCAACTGGAACAGCAGCAACCGCGACAGGGCGCTGTTCGTCAACCAGACCTTCTATGGAGACGGCATCATCAGCCTCAGCAATGTGCGCATGCTCATGGTGCCGAGCTACGTCTGCGGCAGCAGCTACACAGCAGACATGTGCGCCAGCACGCTGCAGGTGAGTCAAGGCCTTGGGCACCAGGGCGTGAGGGCTCTAGGGCTTGTGGCTTCCATGGAGCAGCCGGGCGCCTGCTACTCCACACCTCACCACTCCACACCACTCCTCACCACTCCACTCCTCACCACCAGTCACACCTCACCACCAGTCACACGTCCCCACATCCACTCCGTACGCTAGTCATGGGCTAGCTGCAGCACTGCAACGCTAAGAACTTTGCGCCGCTTTAATCTGCTGCTTCCCCAAACGCAGACCTGCCGTACGCCGCGGCTCGCCACGCAGCCCCTGCTGCCCTCCACCGCCTGCCAGCCACTCAGCGCCCTGTGCCGCACTTACAGCCCCCTGAGCCTCACCACCCCCTTCCCACCCGACAGCTTCCTCCTGTCCCCTCCGCCGCCTTCCCCAGCAGGCGGCAACGGCATCATGCCGAGTGGGCAAAGCTCAGAACCTTCCAGCTCCCAGTCGCTGTGGTGGGTGGGGCTGGTGGTGGGGCTGGTGGCGGCTACGGCGCTTGCGGCGGGCGTGGCAGTGCTGCTGGTGCAGCAGCGGCGGCGGCAGCAGCAGCAGGGCAAGGGGGCGGCAACGGCGGCGGCGGACAGCCAGCAGGGCAGCAGCAGCAGCACCTCGAGCAAGGCGGTTGGCGGGCTCATGATGGGCGCTGCTGCTGCTGCTGCTAATGGCGGTGGCGGCGGTGCTGCTGCTGGGGGCAAGCATGCTGGGCGCGAGGGAACGACCAAAGCATCACCCCCTGGGGCAGCGTCGCCAAACACGTCGCACGGCGCCACGCCGCGAAAGGGCGCGGCTGGTGCTGCGGGGCTCGAGGCGGTGGAGGGTGCGGAGGACAGCGCCCACCTGGCGTCCGACGCGTCCGCCTCGGCTGTCGACTTGAACTTGAAGCAGCAGCGCGTGCGGGTGAACGGCGGGGCCGCCGTGAGCTCTGACTCACTGCTGGGTGGTGGTGAGGGCGCTGGTGTTGGTGTTGGCGGAGGAGGGCACGTGGCTGGGTCGCCGCACGCGGCGATCGAGCTTCCGGGCCTGCCGCTGGCCTTCCACAGCACAAGCGGCGCTGCACGAGCAGCGGCGGGGGCGGCGGCAGCTGCGACTGGAGGGCTGCCGCTGTGGGCCAGCGTCGGCAACGTAAGCGGCGGCGGGATGGCGGCGGCGGTGGCGGCGGCGGGGCCGCACGCGTGGAGGGTGCTGCCGTCGCGGCAGCAGCAGGTGGTGCTGCTGCCGGTGGCGGGTGCGGGTGCAGGGCCGACGGTGGGGCCGCTTGGGAGTCCTGCTACGATTCCCGCATCCAAGTCCTGGCCCGGTGCAGCTGCGCTTGGAATCGTGCCGGCGGCAGCGGCGGCGGCGGCGGCGGGGCAGCCTGCTGCTGCTGCTGCAGCTGCGCAAATGGGAGCGCAACAGCCAGGAGCAGGAGTGGCAAGAGCGGAGGGCGGGGTGGCAGGGCCGCACTTGTCGGGCGCTCCTGGCCAGCAGCCGTGGCCCATCCAGCCTGATACCTTGCTGCATGCTCCGGTGCTGCATGCGCAACAATACTCACAGCAGCAGTACCCACCGCAGCAGCAGTACCAGCAGCAGTTGTACTATCAGTACATTGACGACGATCAGAACGCCTTCACTGCCAGAACAGGCGACGGCGCCATGATGGCTCCTTACTGGCCCTACGACACGCAGCAATCCGGGCACCACCACGCGTCGCCGCCACCGCCGGCAACGCTCGAACCGCAAGCGAGGCTGGGCGACAGCTTTGCTGAGGCGGTGGTGGTTGCGGCGGCGGCGGGCGGGGTGGCCGGGGGGCTGCATGGGAGCCCAGGGATGGCGGGAGCGGGGCAGCAGCAGCAGCAGCAGGTGCCTCCGGCTGGTAGTCGCGTGATTCAGATGGCGGCGGCATCGCCGGGTGGGGGCCCGGCGCAGCTTGTGCGGAACCCGCTGGGTGTGACGCTGGCGTCACTGCTTGGGACGGGGGCGTTTGGCACGGTGTACCAGGGATGGTGGCACGGGCAGGAAGTGGCCATCAAGGTGCGCGCTGTCTTGGTGTGCGTGGGGGGGCATGTGGGTGGGTGTGGGTGTGCTGCTTGGGACGGGGGCGTTTGGCACGGTGTACCAGGGATGGTTGCATCAAGCTGCGCGTGGTTGTTGCCAAGCTGTTGCGCTGTTGCACCTGTTCATTTGCTGCTATGTGACTCTGAACTGGTGCCTGGAGCGCCAGTTCAGAGCAAGCGGGGTGGTGCACGGCGCTGTTGCCCAACCCAGCGCCAGTTCAAAGCCAGCGTTGTGCTGCTGATTTGTTGCACAGCTGCCACAGATGTTGTTCTTCCTTGCTGCTCCACAGGTGATCAAGCAGGTGGTGGGCGATGCTATTGTGTGTGGCTGAAGTCCGGCCTCGCACCTCTTCACTCTCTTTCTGCCTGTTGCAGGTGATGAAGCAGGTGGTGGGCGACGCTGTCGCCAGCTTAATCCGTCCTGCCTTGCCAGTCTTCACCCTTTTGCTTGTGCCCTCACTCTTCTTGCCTGTTGCAGGTGATCAAGCAGGTGGTGAGCGACGCCGAGGAGCTGCACGCCATCCTGAGCATGAAGGAGGCGGAGCTGGGCGCAGAGCTGCAGCACCCGCGCATCGTGCGCACGCTGGCGCAGGCACTCGTCGTGCCGGAGGACCTCCTCGACCCGGTCTCGGGGCGCGTCACCAAGTGAGTAACTAGGGCTTGGGCCGCATGGGCGGGTGGCGGTCCTAAGTCGGTGGAACCCGGCATCAACTGTCTTACGCTCTCACTCTCTTACTCTCTCCCTTCTTGCTCTCTCGTTCTCACCTTTCTTGCTCTCTCACTCTCTCACGCCCTCATCCACGCACTCTCTCACTCTCTCACGCCCTCGCTCTTCAGGAGCGCCGTGGTCGAGTCGCACATCGTCTCTGCGCTCTGCGACCGCGGCACCCTAAAGCAATGGCTCCTCACCCCCCGCGCCGTCCTCGGCGCACCACCCACCACCCTCAACACCCCCATCCACCACCAACCCAACAGCAACCACGCCAACGTAGCAACCGCACCGACCAGCCAAGGCAGCAACGCCCTCTCCGCCGCCGCCGTCATGCAGCTCGCCGCCCTAAGCCCTAACCCACACCACCCGGGGCAGCTGTCCGGCTCAGCTACATCTGCAGCGGCAGCAACCGCAGCACCCGGCGCGGGAGCAGCAGCGTCTTCCTCCTCCAGTGTGACGCTGATGATTGCGGACGGCACGATGGGCGGCCCGCAGAGGACCACCCCGCTGGCGTCCGCCCACGCCTCCCGCCTGCAGCAAATCATGGCGCACAGCACGCGCAGCCCCGCCACCACCGCCGCCACGCCCACCACCGCCCCCGCGAGCCCGCATGCTCCGCAGCAGCAGCACCTGCAGGCGGCTGGCGATGTTGTTGTTGTTGGTGGTGGTGGTAGCGGCAGCCACGGCGTGTGGCCGCGGGTGGGTGCGCCGGTGAGCATTGGGTCGCATGGGACGGTGGCGGGGGGGCCGGTGGGGGAGCCGGGGAGTGGCACGGTGGCGCCGGTGTATCCGCCGCTGGAGTGTATGCCGTTGTACGGAGAGACTGGGCTGCGGATGCATTGCGAGGTGGCGTGCCACGTGGTGGCGGTGGTGGACATCTTGCTGGAGGTGGTGGATGGGCTCAGGTGAGGGAGCGTGTGGGAGTGGTGTGTGTGGAGGGTGCGAGGCAACTGAGCCTTCGAGTTGAAGACGCACTTGGTTCCGACGTCAAGCCAGAATGAGCGCAGTGAGACCCACAGAGTGAATGTCAACATGACAGGCAGAACAGCGGTCAGACAGCAGGCTGCCGGGGCAGGGAGGGCCCCTGTGTTCACCTACATCCTGCTGCGCACCCACCAGACTTCTCACGGGCGGGACGGCTCCTGGGCCACCCACAGCGTGACCCAGCTGGGGGACAGCTCCTTCGGCTTGGCCTCGAGCCACTCTGGACTGGGCTTGAAGTTGCTGTCCCACT
>QAXK01003556.1:0-22680 GCA_004335735.1 Chlorella sp. KRBP | reverse complement strand
CTAATCTTTCCTCGCTGGTGATCCGTGCTGCCTTGGTTACCGCGGCTGGGCCGCCCCGTTTGCAAGCGCACACACACCACCCCGCTGCTGACCCTTGGGGTCCTGCCCGGTCACGTGCGGACCTCTCCGTGTCGGATGCCCTCGCCATGCTCTCGAGGTTGGGCCGTGCGGTGCATCGCATGAGCACCTGCCGCCCCAGCTCCGGGTCAGCCACGATGAGGATGGGGTTGGCGCCTGTCCACATCTGCAGCCAGCAGGCGCCAAGAGGGCATCAACGACGTCGTTCTGTGGGGGCAGAGCGGGCTGCATGAGGCCAGCACCAGGAGGACGTACAAACGCGACGGATGCAGCGCACCTGCCACACGTGCTGGTGCACCTCGCTCTGCTGCCCCACAAAGTCATCAAAGTCGCCGGCGTTGACCACGCCGAGGATGTTGCCCAAGAGCGGCAGGCGCTTGGGACCAGGGATCTTGCGGTAGCGCCACGTAAAGACGGGCCGCACCGCGTACCATGCCTGCAGCAGGGCACCCCATCCACGCATCACGCTCTGACCTCTTCCCGTCCCGCAGTCCCAGAGGCTTGATCTCACCTCCCCGAGAGAGCGCTGAGTCCCCAAGATGGACTGGCTCACTGGCCAGATATGCGCCTCTCCTCCGCTGCCCCTGAGCAGCGCCGCAAGATCACGCACACGCATCACGCACACGCACCGCGAGGATGCCGGCTGAGCCCAGCACGATTGTGACGGGATGGTCACTGGCCCACTTGCCAGCGGACTGCACTGCTGAACTCAGCGCCATTGGAGCGGAGCTGGTAGCGGTGCGCGGCGTGCTCACCACCCTGCCGCCTTCTAATGCGCTCGCATGTATACTTGGCAGTGCGTGCAAAGTATTCCTGGTGCTTCTTCCTTCTCTCGTGCTCGTTCGTGCTCTCCTCCCACCTTTGAGGGCGCAGCGTTAGAGCTCGAAGCAGCGATGACTCCGCACCACAAGATGGACCAGGGAATAGGAGTCCTTAGCGGCTGGCCGCAGCTGACCGTTCGAGCGCCCCGCCGAGCGACGTGCGCGCGCGGCGAGTCCTCCACGTCCACCTGCACCACGGCCCGCGCGGGAGCCGCAGCGGACAGCTCGCAGCTCCTGGCGGAATGCGCACAACACGCGGCGGCCTCTCCTGCGGCGCTGGGCACGCCGTGCTCGTGGGGCACTGGGTGTGGGTCCACCACCCCGCAAACAGCACTCGCGCGCGTGCACTGGCTCCGGCGCAGCGGGGCGGCGCTGCTGAGGTAGGTGTGACACTCTGTGTGCAGCTCGCCCCGCCTCCAAGGGAAGGGAAGGCGTCCTCTTCCCGGCTCGAGGAGGTGCTGCCAGCAACGCGCTGTTATCGATGGAAGCTGTGCACGCACGCTGCTACTGCCACACGCAGCCCGACCAACAACGTGCTGGAGTCCCCTGGATGCTCTGAGCTGCACCCATGGCTGCTCACGCCGCGCAGCCAGCACCCCGACGGCAGCATGACGGCGCACCTGCTCCCGGCGTCCGCCTCGCGCAGCCGGTGGCACAGCAACGCGGTGCTCCTGGCGCAGCACCAGCAGCTGCAAGGCAACGGCCTCGTCAGCGCCGGCAGCATGGGCAACATGCAGCTGGCGGGCGCCTGCAGCAACGGCAGCGCCACGGCTGGCTGGCACACGCCCGGCCCCTCCCTGATGCGCCTCACACGGCTGCGCTCCGCCGCCGCAGTCATGCCCATCCCCGCAGGCCCGCACCAGTACGCGGCTGGTGCCATACGCACGCGCATGGCGCTCGACAGCCCCACCACAGCGGACGCGGCGGCAGCAGGCCTGCACAAGCTCAACAGCGCAACCTCCTTCACCACAACGCCCTTGTCAGCAGCCGCAGCAGCAGCTGGTGTTGGTGCGGCCACCATTTCCCCCCTGGCACGTGCGAGCGCCGCGTGGACCGGCACCTCGATGCCCCCACGCGGCCCCACCACCGCCCCGCCCGCCATGCCACCCGCTGCCCGGCGCCAGCTGTCTGCCACCACGCCGGACGTGGTCCCCACGGCGTGGCGCATGCACGTGTCAGTGGCCGCGCCCAGTTCAGGTTCAGCACCGCGGACGCACAGCCACCTCCTGCCGGCCACCTCACCACAATGGGCTGCAGGGGCCAACGCCGGGCTCCTCCCCACAGGCACCACCACCACTAGCAGCTGCAGCGCGTTGGACGTGCCCAGCAGCCTGGCCGCACGCACCGTGAGCCCTTTCAGCACCGCAGCCGCCGGCTTGCTCCCAGGCAGCATGCTGCGCCCCGTGCCAGAGGCAGGCGCTCCCACCCTCGAATCCCACCTGCAGCACCAAATGTACGAGAGGCGGTCCAGCGGCAGCAGCAGCAGCGCCAGCAGCGGCAGGGCCAGCGGTGACGGCGCCGTCGGCTTGGAGGCTGGTGGTCAAGGGGTCAGCGCGCGCCCGCGTCAGTCCCTGGACCTCTCCCGCCTGCCCTCCACCTCCAGCTCATCACCTGACCATGAGCAACGCCACAAGCAGCAGCAGCAGGCCAAGGGCCTGGCCACCGCCATCACCACCACCGCCACCACCCACATCCACCTGGGCACCACGGGGTCCTCCTGCTCCTCATGCACCGACGGCCCCTGCTCCTCGTCCTCCCTGCCCTCCACCGGCCCGCCCTCACGCCTCACCCGCGCCGTCAACCCTCAGGGCGACGAGGAGCACGACGCGGAGCAGGAGCAGGATGATGCTCTGCCACTGACACTCGCCGCCGACGGCGGCATGGACGCAGCAGCAATCACGACGGCGTTGCTGCGCAGGTGTGCGTCGGTGCCCATGTGGGTGGGCAGCAGCGTGTGCCAGCTGCTGGGCCATGGCACGGGGGCTGTTCCGTGCTGCGGCCCGCTTCCGGCTGCGGACCTGTCAAAGCACCACCACCACCACCACCACCACCACCAGCTTGACATGGTGCACCGGCACCAGGAGCAGCAGCGAGCAATAGGGCCATCCACCACTCCGCCAACCTTGGTGGCCGGCAGCACACAGCGCCTCCACCCTGAGGACGTGAGGGCTCTGCTGGCACCCAGCCCCAGCCTGGCGGCGCAGGAGGAGCACCACATGCTGCTGGCTGGGCACCACCAGCAGCAGCAGCAGCAGCACCACCACCAGCGCATGCCACCTGCAGCAGTGGAGGGTGCGCACCAAGGGGACGGCGGCTGGTGGACTGCCAGCCAGAGTGCCAGCTGCGGGCCCCTGGCGCTGCTGGACGACTCGCATGCCCTAGACAACGAGGGCATGGCGGCGGGTGGCGGCATGCCGGGGCAGCCCTCGGTGCTGGCCCACCACAGCGGCAGCGCCCGCCAGGCGCCTCTGACTGTGCGCCCGTCCCGCGTGCGGCCCCAGGGCTGGCAGGGCAGCACGTCGGTTGCGCTGGCGCTGGTGCGGCGGCAGCTGCAGCACCCGCTTGGGGACGACGCTGACGGGCCAGGGAGCCCGCTGCTCACGGCGCTGTGCAACATGTGGGGCGGCGGAGGGTGCGGCTCACCCGTGGGGCTTGGGGCCAGGGGCGGTGCTGGCGCTGAGGCGGGCTGGGCCGTGGTGGGGGAGGCGGTGGCGCACCCGCAGGGCGTTGTGGATGGCGGGGAGGGTGCGGGGGACGCAGGTGTGGCGCTGGAGGGTGGGCGGCAAGGGCAGCAGCAGCAGCAGCGCAGGAGGCAGCTGGTGCTGGGATGAAATGTGCTACATACGAGCTGATGAGCTTCATGTGACCAGTTGTGGTTGGAGGGGGTAGACGGGAACTGCAGGTCTTATCATAAGCAAGTGTGTGGAAAGGAAAGGAACGAGCTGCTGGGCAGCTGGGTTTTTGGCTACTGAGCCTTGACATGCTGTCTTTTGAAGGGGTGTGCGCGCCACACGCGCCTCTCAGGTTTTGCCGCAGCGTGCGTTTGCCGTTTTGTTTTGCTGCTGCCTTTTGGTATGTTGCCGTTTGAGTCAGGCTGAGCCTCGCAGGCGCCTCTTGCAGAAGAATGGCCGGTATTGCTGGTATGCTGTATGATGCTCTACTATGACGGGTATGATGAGTGTGGTAAATGGACCTCGCAGGATGTGCGTGTGCGCCTTGCGGCGACACTTGCCGACACACTTGATGTTCGGACGCGTGCCGACCCTGCTCCTTGCGCCTGTTCCTGTATGTTGGCAGCAAGTGCTCTTTCTCTGTCCACTGCTATCTAATCTGGACTCCCGCGCGCGTGGTGCCCGCTCGTCCTCCCGGCGCGTGGTGGCCCCTGTCCTCACCATGTTGGCCTGTTGTGAGACGTCTCATGTGTGCAACTAGCCATCCTGTGAGCACCAGCAGCCTCTGCTTCTGTGGTGTGTTCCTGCGAGAGTGGTGGATCGACATGCTCGACTCCACCTCGCCATCCGCTCCAAACGCGCCAAACCTTCCTCGACGCACAGCACAATGGCCAGCACGATGATGATGCAGTCCTCTTCCCGCATGGCGACGCGCACCCAGGCCCCCTCTGGTCGCAGTGCCTGCCTGCCCCTCGCCACCGTCCCCACGCAGCGCCAGCAGCTGCAGGCGTCGGCCATTGGCGCGGGCCCGGCTCTGCCAGCGCGCACGCACCGCCGCAGGGTGTGCCGCGTGGCTGCGAGCGACGGTGAGGCTCCTCATCTCGATGTGTGGCGCACGGCACCTCGAACGATGGGCACGCAATCGAGCCTCCCTCCTGCTGGCCCTTGCCTGCGACGCAGCCGAGATCAAGGCGCAGGCTGAGCAGGAGCAGGACGTGCAGTGGGTCCCCGTGTGCCTGCCCGAGGAGCTGCCAAAGGGTGAGTGGCCTTGGCAGAGGGAGCAGCACCAGTGGCCCACACGGCCTCATCACCAGAGCCTGTGACTGCTGCATGCAGGCGTGCGCAAGGAGGTGGAGGTGGACGGCGCGCAGGTGCTGCTCTTCTGGTACCGCAACCAGATCTACTGCACGCAGTCCCGCTCGCCGGCGGAGGGCGCCTACTCCGAGGGCCTCATCAAGGCAAAGTTCACCCAGGTGAGGACGTGTGCAGGTTGACTGTTTTGTCATGGGGACTTCAGCGCACAACCTGCTGCAAGGCCGCTTGTGCGCCACCTGTGGCCTCCACGCATTGGCACCTTGCCCAGGCACACCCAGCCACCCTTGGGCCACCCAGCGCACTCACCTGCCTCGTGCTCCACCTGTCGCCGCTGCGCAGGACTTTTGCATCGAGTGCCCGTCCACGGCGTCGCTGTTTTCGCTCAAGGACGGCTCCATCCAGGCGTGGTACCCCGGCAACCCAGTGCTGGCCTCGCTCACGCCACGCAACCTCTGCAAGCCACTCGAGGTGGGTCATGCTGCCTCAAGGTGCCGGGTGTCGGGTTGTGTTGGGCCACACGAGGTTGCGCCACCGTGCGCGTGTGCTGCTGAGCACAAGCATGATGCTCATGTGTGCCTGGCACCTCACGTGTGCAGATCTACCCGGTGAAGCTGTCCCAGGAGGCCATCTACGTGGACGTGTCACGCGCGGCGTACGCACGCACGGCGCCACCCCAGGGACGCGGCGGTGCGGGCACCTCGATTGACAACAACAACGTCTTCACCGTGAGTGTGCACGCTGGTCCCAACGCTGGCTCCGGGCTGCTCACACACTTTGAGCCGGATCGCAGGCAGCATGCAGGCACAGCATGCGCACATCCGCGTCGTGCACGTGGTGGTTAGGACCACCAGTCTGCAAGCTGCACTGCTGCTGCGTCTCACTGCCATGAGACCTCTTATTGTTTCCCTGCGCAGGTCCAGCCCACCGTGTACTTTGAGGGCATGGACCCGGTCAAGGAGCAGGCCAGCCTCTACATGGACAATGTCAACGCAAAGCAGGTGAGCAGCCAATGGAGAGCGCGCAGCGGCTTTGTGTGTGGGGAGGCTCGGGAGAGGAGTGGACCTCATCGTTCCGTGCGTCGTTGCGTGCCTTTCCCGCTGAGTGCAGAAGCTGAACCCAGCGGTGGCCATTGCCACCACGGCGGGCGTGGGCGCCTTTGCCGTCGCGGGCACGGCCGTGTGCATCTACCTCGAGAACCTGGTGCTGCTGGCCTTCTTCTGGGTGGTGCTGGGTGGAGCAGCCGCCTATGTGGCCTACAACTACGTGACCAAGAGCGGGCAGGCCAAGGCGCAGCAGTGATTGCGACATGGCGGTGGAGGCAGAGCTGCACATTTTGGTTCATGGGCGCGGTCCTGGGCTGGCTCGGTGGCTTCTTTTTTGTTTTTTTTTGTTTTTTTTGGCGTGCACACGAGTTTGGCATTCCCCCGGACAGCATTCCAGTGAGGCCGCGTTTGATGATGGTGCAACACGACTGTAAGCAAATTTCTGTTGGCTGGCCCTGCAACGTGCCTGTGACCTCGGACGTGACTGTTTGCTCTTGAGCTGGCAGATGCAAGGGTGGTGCCGGCACATTGGTCGTGAGCAGACAGCTCCTGGCAGAGCCGGCCGTGGCGACTCCCAGTGCCGCTGCACTTAAAGCCTCCAGCAGTTGCTGAGTGCTGGCCACAACGACGCTGCTGCTGCCAAGCCGGCCCAGTGCTGCGTCTCCACAAACAGCTCTCGCGAGGCTCTCACAGCGTACGTACGTCTTGCAGCATAAGGTTCAAGAACTCAGGATGAAAGGGAAGCCAAGGCATGCAGCAAACACTGGTGCAACCGTCCGCTGGTGACAGCATCGCGCTGGGCAGCATCGAACCAAGGCCGTCCGTGGGACCCCACGGGTGGTCGTAAACAAGCAAACCAACAACCATCACCAGTCCTGCAACTACAGGAGGCAATACCACATCAATATCGTCCTCCTCACTGGGTGGCGTGGGCTGCAGGCACGTGTGCAGCCTCCGCGCACTCAAGCACAGAGCGCCCAAGCGTGGGTCTTCGCAAACGAAAGAATTCTCCATCCTGCATATGTGAGGCCTTGTCACAGACTGCATACGTATTCGTTTGGTGGGGTGCTCATTGCTACTGCATAAGTTTCGGGGGTCCCGTGCCCGCGAGCGCCTGAGGCCACACACTCTCACGCACTACGAGTGCCCCCTCACCGCAAGGGGCTGAAGAAAGGGAGCCACGCCTCCGACATTGCCAAGCCGAGCAACGCAACCACAAGAAGCGCTGCCTCCAGCACGTCCAAGCTGCTGCGCCTTGACCGTGCCTCGGGGCGCGGCGTCACGGGGTCGGCCGGGGGCAGCGTGCTGCTGCCTGCTGAAGCCAGCACGCCGCTGGGTGCCGCATCCGCTGCTGCTTCTTGGTGTGCTTGTTGCGCGTGCTGCTCAGCCTCCTGCTGCACGTAAGGCTCGGGTTGCTGCTGCCGCGCGCCTTGCCGCCATTGCTGCTCGTCCCTGAAGAGGACTGGGTACTTGGTCAGCTCGTACGATGAGAAGGGAGCGCAGTAAAGTGCGACGCTGCAGTGGAGGTGCGCCATTTTGCTGGTTTGTGACGAGTACCGAAGGAGTGGCCTCCAGAGGAGTGGTGCACATGGCGTGCCTGCGCCTCCAACAGGCCCCGCAGTCCTCCAACGCTGCGCCACCACACACAGGGGCCTGCACCGTGCCAAGCGCTTCGTTTAGCGGCCCAGCCGAGCACCGCCGTGGTCCAGGCGCTCGCGCGTTCTCGACTGAGTTCGCGAGTCGCAGAGTCGAGCCCGCCTCCAGAAGATCCGTCCGCAGCGCAGGCGTGGCTAGCAGCAGCAGCAGCGGGAGCCTAGCAGTACCGTCTTGTGGCGGAGCGGACTCGTCGCGTTTCTCGCACTCCGTGCACCTCAAGGGCGGGCGCGCAAGGAGTCCAAGGGCGAGGTGACAAGGTGACCGAGCAAAGAAAGCTTTTGGCAGCAGTGCAGCTCGCTCGTGCACGCCTAGTGCTCACGTCCTGCCTTCGTGGGTGCTTCCTTCCTCGCTGCGGCCTCCGTAACCCCCGCAGAACAGAACATGCCGCCAAGCAACACGCTTGAGCTGCAGCAGCACATTGCTCTCACCGTGCACGCCCTCCCGGCGCCAGGCGTCAGGCCAGCGCACGCTCTGCCATGCAAGCCTTGGGCCCAATGTGCGGAGGAGTCAGTTGCAGTCCCGCCGCCGGTGCCCTTCTGCAGCGCTTCCGCAGCGGATGTTACGGGCACCGCTGCGCGTCACCTGCCCTCCAAACGCTGCGCCCAGCCCGCAGCCCTCTGGCACCAGCTGCTGCACGCCGCCCACCTGCTGCGTGCTGCTGCACCTCCAGCCCTGCTGCAGTCAAGACAACAGGCGCTGCACCGCAAGAAGAGCACGCCCCCATCGGCCCACAAGGCCAGTGGCAAGGCCAGCAACGACAGCAGCACGGCGGCGCTGGAGCTCCCGCTGGCCGGCAAGGCTGCGGATGCGGCGCAGAACCCATGGCAGGACCTCCCTCCCATGTGAGCGTGGGGCAAGGCTTGCGCGCGCAACGCACGCACCACACACCCACTCACAAGCTAGGTGTTGAATGCAAGAAGTGCCGTGTGCCGCTGCTGATACGTGTGCCATGCTGGTGCCGTCATGCAGCAAGGGCTCATTGCGCGGCGCTTTCAAGGGCAGCGCCTGCGACGAGTCGTTGGCACGGCAGGTGCAAGTGGAGGTGCGCCTACGATCTCAAACAGACGCAGGCTTCTGGTGCATACCTGCCTTACCGGGCGCATGTTGCTCACCACCTGAGCAAGTCCCACAGTCCACGCGACGAGCCCTCGCACCTCAAGTCCACCTGGTTGCCCATTTGCTCGCCCACTCCTCAGGTGGATGACCTGGCCAAGTGCGTGGACGCCTTCAGCGTGCTGGGTGAGGCACATGGAGCTGCCGTACGCCGTGCCGCCCTGCGGGGCCACTGCGACGCGGTGAGAGTGCCACGCTGACCCCCCGGTTATGAGTTATCCGACCAGATGTATTCACACGCCCCACCACATGTACGGCAACACGTCAGCACGCATTGCTTCTCACTTACAACGCTGATGTGGCCTGTTTGTGCTGGTGTGTGTGCGCCCGCAGCTGTCTGCCCGGCGCAACGCCGTGGCGCACCACGTGGCGCACCTGTCGGCCGCCACGGCCGGGCGGCGGCGCGGCGGTGTGGAGGAGGCCGAGCTGGTGCGCGTGCGGGCCGAGCTGGCGCGGCTGGAGGAGCAGTGCGACGCGGCGTGGGCCAGGTACAGGACCGAGCTCAGGGCGCAGGCGGCCGCGCACGAGCTGGCACTGGAGATGCAAGGTGCGCTTGGGAACGTGGGGTCTGTGCTGAAATTTGAGACCAAATTGCCATTCATGTGGATGTGCAGTAGCATGTCATGTGCCGTGCCGCTCAAGCAGGCAGGGCTGTGCCTGCAAGTATGCACCTTTTGTGAGGTGCGTCAGGGCAGAGAGAGACTCGTGTGCTTGTGCGTCCGTTTGCTGCCCTGGGCGCAGCGCGCAAGGCCTGGCTTGAGAACCAGCTGGCCGCCTACAGCACCGAGACCCTCCACCCTGCCCTCACGCGCACCACCTCATGCCGCACCCTCGCCACTCCCATCACCGCCCCCACCCGCGCCTCCTCCGCCGCCGTAAGGAGCCTCCACAGCGGCAGCGCGCCCTGCTTGGTACTGGCCGAGGAGGAGGCGCAGGCGGCCGCCGCCTCCGGTGCCGCCACGCTCGCCGCCGCCGTCGTGAGCGCCTCGGCTGCACGCACCCGCCCTTTGTCATCCTCCGGCAAGGCGGCGCCGGTGCTGCCGTTGGACTCCCCCGGCAACGCCCCTCTGCTTGTGCCGCGCGCCCCGTTGCTGCGCCACGGGCACCTGGTGGTGGCTCCTGAGCTGGTGCTGGAGGCTGTGGCCTTCCTGCGCCACAAGGGGGAGCTGCCCGCCTCCGGGTGCGCCACCGCTGACAGGAACATGGTGAGTGCTCGTCACACGGTGGCCTGCAGTGTCCCTGGCAACGCAGCTATGGATGGGACCAGGGGGGCCTGAACCAGCACACTCAGTGTGCAGGCGTCCCAAACAGACGTGCCTGACAAGCCTGACAGTTCGTGCCTCTGTGCGTGTGGTGCTCTGTCGTGTGTGCAGAGGGCCATGAACAGGCTGCTGGCCGTGGTGCTGGCAGCCACCCTGGCGGGCGTCTTCCTGGCCGTCTACTTTGCTTGACGGCGCCAGCTGCTCACGTCTGCTTGCCTGACAGCGCCGCACCAAGCTGCAGCAGGGTGGAGCCAATTCCATGGGGAGTGGGGATGGAAGCCACTGGAACAACAAGCATGCGCTGCCAAAGCCAGTGTCGACTACAACGAATCTTCTTCATTTTATCGCGGCAGCATGCCGGCGTGGCACTCTGGACGCCTTGGCCGACACGTGATTCCTTCTCTCCCTTGTACAGGCACGCGCTCATGGCCTCACACGCCACCACGCACGCAGTTGACGCAGACGCAGATGATTACCCTGGGTGCCTTGGATGGAGTGGGGCGGGATAGGGATGCCTTGTGGGTGGGTGGCCACGTCTGCTTTCGTTCCAGTTGATGCTGGAGCCGCTGTTTGTTCGCTTCCGCTCCGCCACTGCGTAGCCGCGATCATGTTTAGGCGTTTGCCCTCAGACACACAGGACCGCAGCTACCGACTCGAGAGACGCAGCACACAGGCTAGCATCCAGACGCGCGGACCGACTCATTTGTATGTATGTATAGACAGGGCACAGGTGATGACGTTTGTGGCGCGTGGCGGGGATGACGTTTGTGGCGCCCTGTGATGCTTGACGGCTGCGGCTTCTCCTTTCCCTTCACCCTTAACTGGTCATGACGCATGTGACGCATGGGCTCTCCAAAGCTACCACCCAGCAGGTGGAGCTGCGTGGCCGCATTGACCCGTGCACTTTCCCCGTGTCTGTTGGTCACGATTGCTGACAGTGTGGCCGTGGCATGTTGATGACGGCATTGCTGGAAGATGCATTGCTGCCAGCGGGCACGTGACTGCACTGCACTGACTCGTCTGTTGCCGACTTGACTGCTGCTGTTGCTGATGTCAAGAGCTGTTGTGCCATTCTTTTGTGCTGTTGCCCCCTTGGATTTGTCACCCCGTCACCTGTTGTCGTTCCATCCCCCATCTCGCCTTTCATTTGTGTTCTTGTTGCTGTTGTGTGCGGTTGCAACACGTTGATGCCGTAGCAGCATACAAACCGCCAGCACGTCACAGCGCAGTCATGAGCAGGTTGACGCCTTCCCCGCCACACGCAGCCACCTCCCACTGCGCATGCGCCAGCCACTCTGCTCCGTCCGCCCCCGCCCTCAAGTCAACGTCACCCTCCTCACAACGCTGCCAGTGCGCGGCCCCTTGGCCTGGCAAGCTGAGCTGTGGCTGTTGGCAGCCCGAGGTGCCAGTGCTGCGTGCCCCCCGTTGGTCCCCATGGTCCGCACGTGACGCAGCAGTGTCCACGCCAGTGCTGCCAGTGCTGCTGCTGCCTCCATACGCCCTCCGCCCCACCGCGCCATGGTCACCCTGGTCCCGCCCCAGGGCGCTGCAGCGCTGTGCCGGCCCCAACGGCCGGACGGGTGGTGGGGAGGGCGTGGGGCCGAGGAACGCCACTGCCTTCTTGCCAGCGCGTGCCAGCATGTCTGCCACCCTGCCCAACTTGGTGCCACCCCCCACACTGCTGCTGGAGGCCGTAGTGCCCCGTGCCTCACCGCGCGCATGGGTAGTAGTGCTGCCCACGGCACCGCAGCCAGGCACTGTTTCAGGATGCTGCTGGTGCTGGTTGTGGTTGTGGTGATGCTGGTGCCAGTGGTTGGGTGCGGCCAGGGCCCTGACGGACGCCGCCACCTTGCCCGCCGGGATTTGCGACACGTCCGTCAGCCAGTGCGCTGGCGCACGGGACGCCACCGTGGGGGAGACAGCCCGGAGACGTCCTCCCCGCTGCTGCTGCTGAGGGCGGGAGGGACTCCCTCCACGCCCTCCCTGGGTGCGCCCACTGCGACTGATGCCCCACGGGTTGAAGTCATCGTCGTGGTTGGGGGACCCAGCAAGTGCGTGCGCTGCACCCGTGCCAGTGGTGCCCGCCGCCCTGCTGACTGGCAGTGGCGCGTGATGATGTGTGCTCAGGCCGCCCTCGTGCAAAGGGTCGTCCTGGTGCAGAGGCAGGCCCTCACGGCTGCAGTGCAGCACCGTGACGTGGCCCCTGCCCACGCCCCTGTGCCCCTGTAAGGCGAGGTCGCCTGCTAGGGACAGGGAGGAGTGGCGTTGCAGCAAGAGTGCGGGCTCTAGGCAGCTGCGGGAGGACCGCTGCACCTGCCCCCAGGTGGCCTCACTGCTGACACCACGCCCCTGGCACCCTCCCTCCTCCTCCTCCTCCTCCTCCCTGTCACTGCTGCCGCTGCTGCAGCCCTGTGAGTGGTTGCCGTGGGTGTGGTTGCCGTGCTGCTCCTTATGCCGCCAGTGGGTGTGGTCATGGAAGAGTGAGTTGCTGTGGAGCTGTACGTCCAGCAGCGCCCGCAGCTCGCCAGGTTGGAAGCCCTACATACAGCATCACACGTGGCCGTGCCAATTGGCGGAGGACAGGGCAGAGCGGGGCATGCTGCGTGTCAAGGCCCCGGGCAGACCTAGTGCATAGAACCATCCCGTATGCTGGTGCGTGGTTGTGCAGTGCAGTGCACCTGGTCACGCACCTGGGAGGAAGAGCCTGGTGGGCGGTGCAGAGTGGCGGTTGAGGCAACCACCCCTTTGGTAGCTGCCTGACCCCGGCTTGCAGGCAAACCGTGCCGCTGCGCCTGCTGCTGGTCACTGCCGCGTCCCCGCACGTCATCCCCTCCCTCGTCCCCCAGATGCACGTGGTGGTGCGCCTGCAGCAGCGCCTGCCCCGCGCGCCCCGTGCTGACCCTGCTGAGAGTCTTGCACAGTGGGGTGGCGCTGGCTGGGGGCGCCTGTGCTGCAACAGCTGCAGGGCTGGAGGTGGCGGCACTGAGTGGTGCCGCTGAAGGGTGCAAGGCGGGGTGAGAGTCACAGCGGGGTGCATCGCCGGGAGATGAGGCGCATGGCAGGGAGTGGACGTCCTGAGGCTCGCCAGCAGCCCCCACCGACAACCTGCAAAGGTGCACATGAGTGGGTTCCGCCTCCTTTGTTGGTTTGCGGGCGGTTGCGTTGCACGCCACCCTCTGGAAAGGTCTCTCACCAGGTGCCGAATCCATCTTCATCGGCGCTGCCAGCGCCATGTGCGCTGTCGAAGGCCTTGGTGCCATCCTGGAAGAAGAGGAGGTTGGCGAAGACGCTCACGTCGACCTCGGCGCCCTCCTGCACCTGGGCCGCTGCGGCATCAGGAGCTGGCGGTGGTTCTGCTTGCTGCTTTGCTGCAGCCTCAGGTTCTCCTTGGTTGCTTCTTGTTGCATCGCCCGCCTCGTGCGCCTTCAGGCAACAACACACGCGAAGCATCGCCTGGCCGAGTGGCTGCAGTGGATTAGCAACACTAGAAGCGCTGCAAGCTTTATCCTCACCTGCTGCACTTGCTTACGCAGCATCTGCACCTCGACGAGCGCCTTGAGCAGAAGGAGCCGCAACGTCGAGGGCTGCTCGCCCGTGCACTGCGTGGTGCTGCCACTGCTGCTGCATCCGTGGCTGTGCCGCCACGTGGCTCGCGCTGGAGGCGGCGCGCGCTCAGCTTGCATGGTCTGGTGGGCGCAGGCCGCCGTGAGAACGGGAGAACGATAAGCGGAGGTGAGTAGGCTTTGCAGCGCTGATGCTGTGTGAGCTGCAGCTCTTGTGTGGGTGCTTCTGCTCGTTTGCCACCGTCGGCTCCCGTGCGCGTCCAGGGTTAGGGCATTCGCATTTTGCAGACAACGCCCAGAAGAGCACCAGCACATCAGCTGCTGTCGTTGCCATTGCCATACACCGCCGCCGCCTCCAGCGCCCCATTGGGCGCGTCGTGGTGCCCCGCCACCTGCACGCCACCCGCACCCAGGGGCCGCGTGGGCGAGGGCGCCCTGGCGCCCGCGGGACTGTGGCTGCGGGGGCTGCGGCTCATGCCCGAGGACAGGGGCCGCGCGTGGCGCTTCATGGACACGAACGTGGGCCGTGACCGTTCCTGCAGCCGCACCATCACCCAATGCACGTCAGCAACGGCACACACAGCATCTGCACACACCACACCCTGCGCTCCTGGCTACGCAATGCCCCTGAGCTCACCATGAGAGAGGGCGCCATCTGTGGCGCCACCACATCCGCCAGCGCCGGCCCGTCGATCCCCGAAATGTAGGCGTCCAGCGCAGTGCGTGCGTGCTGCCCCCCAGCGGCAGGCCCTGGCCCCATCATGCCGCCGGCCCTCGCCGCCTCCGCCGCCAGCGTGGCCTTGTCCCGCGCCGTACCGCACGTGTACTGCCGCTGCACGTCCTTGATCTGAGTCACCAGCAGGTCGTACGACGGGGCCTCTGACGTGGGCACGGGCAGGCGCGAGCGCAGCAGCCACTGCGCCGTGGGCGGGGCGGGAGGCGGCGCCTTGTAGGCCGACGCCGCCTTGCTGGTGATGTACATGCGCGCCAGTTTGGGCAGGATGGGCACGGGCATGGCGCCACGCAGCGTGTCCACGTTGCCGGGCGCCTCTGGCAGGCCCTGCTCCGCAAACGCATCCTCGCCTCCGTGGTGGTGCAGCTGGTGGCCGGCGGCGGCAGCGCCCGCCCCACGGAGGTGATCCAACGCGCCCGCTTCCCCGCCAAGCATGGACGGAAGCTGTTGTTGCTGCTGGCTTTGTAGTTGCTGCTGCTGCTGCTGTTCCCGAGCCTCGCCGGCAGCTGCCTGCTCCTCCTCCTCCGGTGCCTCCTCCACCACGCCCCGCACCGACGTGAGGAAGGTGTGGTCCCGTGCGTGTGCGTCGTCAGGAATGTCCGTCACCAGGCCCTGGCGCGCCGCGCTCTCAGACACCACCGTCTCAAACGACACCAGCGGGCCCTTGAGGAGCGCCTGGCGCATGCGCACGTCCAAGACCACCAACTGGTCGAGGATGGCGTCCAGGGCTTCAAGGTCGCCCACGCTGCTGGCGCCGCCCCACGCGCCGGGGCCAACCGTCACACGCCCCGGCAGCGGCGACGTCCCCCACGTTTCCCCTCCTGCGCCCTTCCTGCCGTATGTATATACATCGCTGGTGTCGCCCAAGCCTAGCCGTTGCAGCGCTGAGGAGGTGGCGCCCTGTGCGGAGGAGGAGGCGTTGCTCATGGGTGCGCTGCGCGCGGCGCGTGCGCTGTACGAGTGCTTGACGCGCGTGCGCGGGACCAGCGCGTGGTGGGCTGTCTGGTAGGTGGTGGGCTCGGCGGGGTTGGGGGAGGGCGCCTGGGGGGGCGGCGGCTGTTGTCTGCTGGCGTCGCCCAACGGCTGGCTGCCGGAGGGTGGGGCGCCGCTGTTGTTATTGCTGCTGCTGCTGTTGTTGTTGTTGAGGGGGGCCAGCTTTGTGCGGCCGGTGGTGGTGGGCACGGGGAGTGAGCTCATGGCGTCTGCAGGTGGTGGAGAAGGTGTGGAGCAGGTCGGTAAAGCAGGTCGGCCGACCTCACAGTGGCGGCACCAGCCAAGGCTATTTGGCACGCACCAGGTGCAGGTGAGGCTTTGGCCGCTGTGGTCCGGAACGTCGGCGGCGGTCGCGCCACGCCGACGGGCATGCCGTGTCCTGGCGCGTCCATGCCTCCCGCCTGCAGCACAGGCATTGCCAGCAGCGATGCAGGGGCGTCAAGGCCCTGCAATTGCTTGCGGGCTGCTGGCGGATGGGCGTGATGTACCGTCGCGCTGGTACATGCCGCGCCGCGCGGTGTGCCAGAGTGGGCACGCTCACCCCGTCCCTGAGGCTCTGCAGCCCATCCGCCACGTTCACTGGGTTGGCGTGGAGCAGCATTGCTGCCGCGGTCCTGCTGAGATGAGGCGCTGCCCCACAGGCTCAGCGAGGACCAGCGAGCCTCCGACGGAGCGCAGCTGTGTGGCTAACAGTACTGTCTACTGGTGCGTTCTCCGTGCGTGCATCCTCCCGCTTGGCGCGGCTTCGAGGGGGGGACGAACTCCACCCACTGGGGCTGATAAGAAGCTGCAGAACGACTAGGGGATGATGCTGCGCTTTGCTGCTGCAGCTCGCGCGATTTCTGCTCCACCCGCAGTAAACCCTCCAAAATCTTTACCGGCAATTGTGCGCTCACGAGCAGCAGAATCTCCACGCAGCGAATGCCGCCGAGCGTGCCAGTGGGCGCTGCCCACGGCGCCGCCAGGTTCAGGCTTGGGGCGTGCACGAGGCACCCCATCGCCGCAGCCATCCAGTCGCAGCGCCACCAGCAATCTCATCCTGCCAAGCGTGGCGTTGCTGCACGCGCGTGGCGCGATCAGGTGCGTGCTCCGGACTCTACCTCTGTGTGTGGAGGCTCCTCCAGCCACAAGTGCCACCTGCAGCTCACAGCAGGTTCCTCTGGTGCGGCCTGTGGGTGCAGGAGGATGAGGACGGCGACATTCTCACCTCGGTGTTTGAAGACTTTGAGGAGTTTGACGACTTTGGCGAGCGCAAGACCATGGCCGACCAGGTGCGCTGCGGCACCTGGTTGCCGAGGCACAGGATGCTTGCCTCTGAGCAGCAGCAGGGTGGTGCAGGAAGCAGTCATACAGCAGTGTCCTACCTGTCCACATATGCAGGGCGTGGACTGGCGCGTGGCGGCGGCGGAGCGGCGCAGCAAGCAGTCCGCCACCGACGCCGCCCGTCAGGAGATGCTGGCGTCCCAGGGCCTGCTGAGCAGCAGCGTTGTGCGCACGGCGCTGGAGGCGCAGCAGCAGGCGGCGCAGGCCGAGATTGCCCGGCTCAAGTGGGGTGAGCACGACGCCCACACGCTCCGTTTGCACCGTCCCCGCCCGCCGTCCCGCTGTGCAGTGCGCACAGCATGTCAGCACTGCACGTCTTTGTCACCTTGGGGCGCACCGCGCTTGCACTGCACATGCACTGCGTATGTGCAGAGGCGGCGCCCGCTGTGCTAGCAGAGCAGGTCAGGACTGAGGGATACGACCTGGAGGCGGACTGGGCGGCACTTGAGGTCAAAAAGGGCTACGGTGGGCCCACGGGCACCACCACCACGGGCCTGGCCAAGCAACGCCAGGAGCAGCGGCAGGGGGGGCGCAGGGCGGGTGATGAGAGCAGTGGCAGCAACGGTGCGAATCCCATGATGCTGGTGCGGCCCCCGACCACACCACAGGTGTGTCTGCGGTGCTGTCGGCTGGCGCTGGTGTCTAGGCCTGCAGTGCCGTGCTCAGAGTTGTGAGGCAGTGTGCTTGGGGATCAGTCATTCCAACATCCACACTGAAGCCAGCGGGCGCGTGTGTCCTACAACATTCCCTGACAGTGCACACATGTGCGCGTGCATGGGTGCAGGTTGACGCCATGCGTCGCGAGGTGCAAGAGATGCGCCGACGCCGACGCCTCTTTGCCCGCGACGACGGCACCCTCACCTCGTCCTCCTCCCTCTCCTCCCTGGACGCCAGCATCAGCGGCAGCAGCAGTGGGGAGGACGACCCAGCCTCGTACCGCTCCCCCCGCCGCCCTCCCGTCCCCTCCTCCTCCTCTTCCTCTTCCTGGTCGCCGCAGCAGCAGGCCAGTGCTGAGATGGCAGCACTGGGCCAACGGTCCAGGGACTCGGCAGCCCTGCTGGAAAACGTCAACATGGTGGTTGGGGCTGTAGGGCTTGGTGGGCTCAAGTCTCTCCTCCCCACACAACAGCAGCAGCAGCAACAACATCAACAACAACAACAGGAGCAAAACCAGCAGCAGCAGCAGCAGCAGCAGAGGCGGCCAGTGAGGTCCGTTCAGCGGTCTGGGGGGACGACGCAAACGGATGAAAGCCAGGCGTGGGGCCTGGAGGCGTTTGCGGACGATGACGTGGATGACTTTGGGCCCGTCAGCGGCGCACCATCGGCAGGTGCGTGGCATGGCGTGGCGTGGCGTGGCGCACGCGTGTGGGCGTTGGCGCAGGTGGGTGGAGGGCAGCAGCAACAAGGCCATGTGCCCCCCACACACTGTGGGACCATCTGTTTGCCGTAACTGGCTCCACCAGATGTAGAGCTCGACACACTGTCCGTACATGTCGCCAGCAGCAGCAGGTTGCCTTGGCGCGTGCATGCCACCCTAGTCCGAGCCGTAACCCTAGGCTCACCTGTGCATGCCGCTTGTGTGCGCAGCCCGTGCCGCTCCCTCCAGCCCCCCCTCCAGCCCAACCAGCGCCTACCTTGGCCTGTCATCCGGCTCCCAAGCCCCAAGCAAGGCCTCCTGGGGCGCAGCGGCGGGCAGCGTTGATGACGAGGGGGAGGATCCTCTGGATCCGTGGGCGGGACGCCTGGTGGAGGTGAGGCGGGGCCGCCTTGCGTACGAGGGGGGGGGGAGCTTGCGTGGCACGCCATGCCCAGACTGTACTCAGAACGGCACCGATGAGGCAGCCAGCGCACACAAACGAACAAACCCTCACGCCGGCACCTTGTGTGCATGAATGCTCTGTTGCACGTACACCTGGCCTGTCGGACATGCCGCTGCGGCCTCCACTGCGCGAGGTGCCCAAACAGCTGCATACAAATCTGAGCGGGGCCTTGTTGCTCTGTCAAGCGTCCGATGGCTCCTGAGCTGCCCAGAGTGTACGTCCCCCTGCTGCTGTGCAGTCGTACCAAAAAGCCCTGCAGACGCCCGCCCTGCAACAGCGCCCCAACAACCAGCAGAAGCGGAGCACCACCGCCCCCGCTGTGACCACGACCAGCGCCACCAACGCCTCCACAGCACCACCAGCAGCAGCGTCTCGCAGCAAGCCCAAGCCAGCCACCCGACTTCACAACCTGCAAGAGGAGGAGGAGGATGACCTGGAGCTAGGGCTCATGGCAGCACTCGAGGGCTTGACTAAACCTCCGCCCACCTTCCTGGCACCTGCCCGGCCCACACGCCCTACGGCTACCCCCACCACCACGGCACAGCCGCGGCAGCGCCTTACCACAGCTGCCCCACGTGGCGCTAGCACTACCTCTCTCACCTCTAGCACCTCCTCTCCCGCCGCACACAGCGCTGGCAAGCAGGCTGTGACGGGAAAGCGCCATCAGGAGGCGGAGGAGAAGCACGAGGAGGAGGAGGAGGTGGATGAGTTGGAGGCCGAGTTTGAACGGCTCTTCAACGCTGCCCGCTTCAACGTCTCCTCCTCTTTCTCCCCACCCACGTCACCAATCGCGCCAACAGCCCGACAGCCGGCAGGCAGCAGCGCAGTCGTCCCGCCACCGCCCCGCCGCCCTGCTGCCCCGCTACAACCGTCTAGCGTGGGAGCTGCTGCGTTGCCATGGGGAGGCAAGGGCGGTGCCACCCATCCACCACCACCGCAGCAGCACCAGCAGCAGGAGGAAGAGGAGGATGACGAGGCTGCGTTTGAGCGCTTGTACGCCGCTGCTCGCTCCAGGGCCACTGCCAGCAGCACTGGCGGCGCCGGCACCAGCACTTCATCAACACCCACCACTCCCATGGCCAGGGTGCAGCAGCCACCACAGCGGCAACAGCCCCTATCGAAACGTACGCAACCAGCACCCTCCCGTGTGCCGTCACTTCCCAAGGCCCAGCCAAAGGCCTTCTCATCATCTCCTGCTGCCCCTCCTGCCCGCCCTGTGGCGTCCGTCCCCGCCTCCACCCACTCCCCCCGCCCAGCTGCTCACCTCAGTAAGCCAGCCCCAAAGCCGCAGCAGCCCCCAAACCCCCGCAGCCCACCTGCGCCCCCTGCCGCCAGCAATGGCAACGGCTTTGGCAGGGCAAGGGCAGCGTCTCCTGCCCGCGCACGTGGCGGCGCGGCGTTGCCTGATGCGGCAAGGGCAGCGTCACCCGTACCGCAGAGGCAGCCGCCGCCGCAGCAGCAGCAGCGGAGGGACACTCCGCCCACCACCCGGCAGCCAGGGGGTGATCATGAAGGCGTGGGGTCTCCGAGGCAGAATGTGATGGCGGCGGTGGCAGGCACCCGCCCACAGCAACAGCAGCTTCAGCAGCAGCATGAGCGGCGTGCGCCGTCGCCGGTTGGCAGGCTGGCCTCCCCGCCGCAGCAGAGGCACCAGCGGGGCGCCAGGCCGCCCACACCCAGCTCATCACGCACCAGGCGGAGATGAGGTGTTTTGAGATTGGTGTCGAGTCTTGGTGCTTTGTTGCTTTGAGACATTTTTGACCGTAGCGAGGGCGAGTGTGCGGCTTTAGAGGTAGAAGCTTAGAGCTTGCAGGGAGAGGGAGTATGGGAGTACCAAAGACAGCTTTGGACTCGGCTTGCACTAGAGCTCTGAGAGGAGTGGCTCAACGTATTTGCAAGCAGGGAGAGCAGTCGGATGCAGCGATCGGGTCAGTGTCAGTGCAGTTGGCCAGGCGCCGCCGCCGGGTCATGCGCCCCCTGCGCCTGGCCCAGCAGCCGCTCCAGCGCACGCACGTGCCTCTCCAACGCCGAGCAAAACACGCCGCGCACCCGCGAGTCGTGCGCCCGCCGCCTCGCCTCGCTTGCCGCGCTGCGCCCCAGTTGCTGCTGCTGCTGCGGCGGCCACGGTGCTCCCGGCGAGCCCCCTCCCGCGCCGCCGCAGCGCGCGTGCTCTTCCTCCCTCTCCCTCTCCCGCTGCTGCACCAAGTGCTCCACGCACGCCTCCACCGCGTCCCCCGCCTGCGCCAGTGTGCACAGCGCCGCCTGCCAAAGCACTGGCAAATGCTGCTTGGCCATCGGCGACCCGATGCTCCCTCCCGCACCCGCTCCCGCCAAAGTGCCTCCCGGCGAGTCCAGCGCACTGCTCGCGCCACCAGGCCGGTTGAACGCGCTCACACGCGGCGACGCCACACTCCCCGCACCGCCCCCACCCCCACCCCCACCGCCGCCATGGCCACCAACAGCAAGGGTGTTGAGGCTCAGGCTCAGCCGAGCGTGCATTTGGGAGGCGGGGGCGTCCTTGTGGGGCGAGAGCATCCTAGACCCTCCCACGTGAAGCTGCGCCTGGTGCGGCGGTGGTAGTGCGGCAGCGGGCGCCCCTGGTGGCGGCCGCATGAACGGTGGCGTGTCCTGCTGCACACCGCTGCCACTAGTAGCCACAGCAGCATCGCGCAGCAGCACCACATCCCGCTCTGTGCAGGACGGATGCAGCATCCCTTGCCCTACCACACCCGCCGCTGCCTGAGACGCACCACCCACGCCTCCCGCCGCCGCCGCCACTGCTGCAGCAGGCGGTGGTGTGCTGGTGGCAGCACCCATCCCTTGCTCGTCTTCAAAGGCCAGGTTCCGCACGTTGAACATGCCCATCAGTGACGGTGACGACGCCTCCCTGCCCTCACCATTCCTGCTCCCCGCCGCTCTGCCCAGTTCCACGCCCTCCGCCCCATCCGCTGCCGCCTCCCTCCCCATCCCCAAGACACGCCCATGACCACCCTCACCACCACCACCAGCACCACCACCAGGGTAGCGGGGTGAGGAGAGCGGAGGCAGGCCCATGCTCGCAGAGGTAAGACCGCTCCCCTGCGTGTGGTGCGCCAGGCGGTGGTGCGGGTGCTGCACCACGCCACCCACCGGCGTCTGATCACCACCACCGCAATCCTCAGTGCCCATCCCCCTGACGCCACCCACTGCCACCCGCCCTGCTGTTGCTGCTACAGCTGCTACAGCTGTTGTGATGGCTGGTGCTGCAGGGGCGGGAGGAGGGTGTTGTGGAGTGGGCGAGGACACTGCAGCGGGAGGGTGGTGGGGATGCAAGGCGGCGGCGATGGCGGCATCGCGTGATGGCGGTGATGCGTCGAGAGGGGTAGTCTGGGGGCGGGTGGCTTGGCCCCAGGACGCGACGCGGGCGGCCACCAGACCTGGCGCTGCCTCCTCTGGATGTGGTGGCGGGTGAGCGGGAGGTGGTAAAGGTGGGTGGAGCGTGGCGTTGGTGGTGGTGGCAGTGGGGAGGGTGACGGCGCCGGTGGTGGTGCTCGCGCCGCTTGCCGAGGTGAGGGCGGGTGGGGGTGAGGGTGGAGGAGGTGCGGTTGGGAGGTGGGGAGTGGGCGCGTCGGTAGGAGGGGCGTTATGTGTGGTGGAGGAGGGGGGAGGACGCTCGCGCCAGGGCGTGTTGCGTGCGTGGTGCGCGGAAAAGGTGGCCTGGAGGGCCTGGAGGCGCTCGCGCATCTTGGCGACGTCGCTCTCTAGCCGTCCTGCAGGTGGGCACCACGTGCACACGGACGTTGGTGCCTCGGTGGCTCAGTGACTGCATGCTCTGGCCTGGGCTGGTGCCTAACCTTCCTCGCTGCTGATCCGTGCTGCCTTGGTTTCCGCGGCTGGGCCGCCCCGTTTGCAAGCGCACACGCACACAGGTGCACACGTGTGATGCGTGCTGTGGCCTGGGCTGCCTGACCCCTTTCCTGACCTGCTGATCTCTGGCGCGTGCGGCTGAGGGCAAGCAAGCAACACGCACACGATTGGGCAATTCCAACCCCTCCTTTTCGAATCATCAAGAGGTTTCCGTCTTGCTCGTTTTGCCTTTGTGCTGCGGGACATCTGACACGGCCACTGAGGCGTTCAACAAGATGCAAATAATCAGACACACACATCCACGCATACACACATGTATTCGCCTTGACGAGGCCCGCCTGGCGATCTTTAGTGACGGCTGCAGCATCATGACACGTGTCGTGAACGCCATGCAATGATGTCTTTACTGTTGCGGCCGCCAGCTTGCAGCAGTGCGCCGCCAC
>QAXK01003552.1:0-14909 GCA_004335735.1 Chlorella sp. KRBP | reverse complement strand
CTGCCCCTCCTGCCCCTGCCCCCTTGTGTCCACCACGTGCGCCTGGCTGCCCGGGCCCTGTTGCCCCTGCATGCTGCCTTGCTGGCTGTCGGACGCCTTGGTGGCCGGGGGTGGAGGCAGCAACGGGAGGGACGTCAAGCCTGCGGGCACAGGGTTGGTGCACAGGTTTGACGCACATGCCATGCTATCTGGCCTCTCTGCCCAGTGCCACACGCCTTCCACCATGCAATTGGTCCCCCTCCAACCCACAACCCAGCCCCATCCCAAGCCCCATCCCATGCACCCACCTGTGAGCTCCCCCAGGCGCCCTCCCAGCTCCAGGCTGAGTGCCCCCAGCGTGCGTGCGTAGGCCGAGTGACGCAGGTAGTCAGCCACCAGGGCCAGGGGCGCCTCAAGCGGCACGGGCATGCGGTCAACCGCTGCCTGCTGGGACGCACGCTCCTCCGCCACCATACCCTGATGAGGGCACACGCATGGGAGAGGGTCAAGGTGGTGGCAGTGGCGAGAGAAGGACCAGCCCCTGAGGTGTGATGAGCCCCCTGAGCAATGGAGCCTGCTGGTGCAACCTCGCACCACCATGGCCTAGTGGCCACCCCCACGCCCTCACGCTGCAGCTGCTACAGCGCACAAGGCAGCGCCACACCACCGCGCACTGCACCACCTGCCATAGTGCCAGGTGCACCCTCGTGCCCTCACCTGCAGGTCGAAGCGGAAGGGCTTGGCGCCAAAGTTGACCTCCACACACTCGTGCTTGCTGCACGGCACGCGTGCGGCAAGGTGTGGCATGGCGCACGCACGGTCACGTATATGGCCTCCTTCCTGCCTGCAGGTTATCCGCTTGCGATCCTGCACAAACAACACCCTGTCGCCTCGCGTGGTGTGTGGTGTGCTCCCCACACCTGTGCAGTCCGACTGTGGGGTACAGCCCTGCCCGCACGTTGCGGAACGCCGTCTTGAGCTTGACGCCGTTCTTCCTGCACGTGCAGCCACCCACAGTGCGCCCCCTCGCTGCGATGGACCCTGGGCGCCCTGCTGCCCCTCCTCAGCAGCAGCTGACACCCACGCACACACGCATGCACGCCAACTCGCCGCTGCACCGCTCCCATCGCGCCAGCGGCTGCTCCCCTCCGTGGGCGCTGTCTCCCCTCCCCACACGCAGCTGCTGTTGCCCTGCTCACGGCCTGCCAGGCACAGACGCGCCCCCCACCCGTGCTCACGTGAAGAACATCTCTCCCTTGCCCAGGTGGATGCCCGCGCCCACCACGTCGCCCTGCCCGAACCGTGGCCCATACTCCTCGCCCTGCCCCTGCTGGTAGAACTTCCTGCCATCGTCCCCGTGGTAGCCGTAGCTGCCAGGCTCCCACCTGCGCGACAGAGGCGCGAGCAGCCGAACCAGGGTTCTTGCGCGCTTCCACAGCCAAAGAGCAAGGACGAGCGCTGTGCCTGCACGTAGTTTGCCAGCTTTGCAACCGCACCACGCGCTCACCCGGGCTGCCGCGTGAGTTTGTGGCCCTTCTCGGCGAACCCCACTGCGATCTTGTTCTTCTGGCCCCCGTCCACCACCAGCACCTCAAAGTACGCGATGAGGCGGCGGCGCGGCACCGGGCGGTTCGACTGCACCGCGCCTACGTCGTTGCTGTGCCTGCCGTCGCCCGTGTACCTGACCGTGAGCTTGTCTGCTTCGATGACGATGGCGTGCCCAACCTGCGCCGTGTTGAGCTCTGTGGGCTGCTCCTCCTCATCAGCTTGCTGCTGCTGCTGAGGGGGCTGCGAGGCCTCCAGGGCCCTGCTGCCGCCCGCCGCGGGGCGCTGCAGCTGCATCATCACGTGCGGCGGCGCCGGCAACTGCTCCATGCACACGGCTCTACTCCTAATCTCTGGCCTCCTCCTCTGGCTTGTCCTCCTCCTCTGGCTTGCAGCGGGACTCGACTCCACATCACACGTCACTCCTCACTGCTCACTCACACCCTGACGGACAAGACCTTACGCCTGCGCACCGCCGCCGCCCGCGCCGTGTCAACACACACCTGCCGCACAGGCAAGCTCAACACCTCGGCCACGGGCCTTGCCTGCTGGTCGCGCTCCTCGCCACCTGCCTCCACCACCTGCTGCTGCTCTGCCCCCGCATCGAGCCCGGCAGTGCTCAACGCAGTGCACGCCTCCATCAGCAGCTGAAGCACCCCCACGTCCCGGCACCCCTGCAACGCCTCCTGGACGCGTGGCAGCAACCACCCCAGCAGCTCCGCCACAGCACCCGCCACCTCCCCCTCCTGCCCTTGCTCCCCCTGCTGCTGCTGCTGCTGCTGCTGCTGCTGCACATGGCCCCCGCCGCCCCCACCCTGCACCTGCACCCGCACCAGTGCCAGTGCCTCCGCCAAGGTGCACGCCACCTCAATCACACGCTGGTCGTGGCGCATCAGCGCGTCCTGCCCCTCCCGCTGGCGCTGCTTGCGCCGCATGCGCCACGACGACACGCGGGACGACTGAACTGCCACTTCATAGTCTGCACCCAGCCACTGGCGCGTGGCCCCCAGACACCTGGCCAGGTTGCGTGCTGGGATCACGCCACCCACGGCCCCAGCGGCATGCAGTGCTGTCAACGCCAGGTGCAACGACTCCACCTGCTGCTGGTGCCCCTGCACACCCTGCCCCTGCCGTTGCTCCAGCACTGCCGCTGCAGTGTCCGTCCATTGGTTGACGTGGCCCAGCCAGTGCTGCACCAGCACGTGGGGTGACTCCGCCCCGCCCTGCTGCTGAGCGTCATGAGGTCCCGCTGAAATGGCCTCAGCCACCTGCAGCATGCCTTCAGGGCTCAGGTCGTGGTAGTGGCGTGCCAGGATGGACGCTGCTGCATCAAGGAGGTGCGCCTGGGGCGTCAGAGCACCAGTGCCGCTGGTGGTCTCCAGCCCTGCTGCTCCTGGCAGGTGCGGGACGCGGGGTGCGTGATGACGGATGCACCACACCACGGAGGCCAGCGCTGACAGCTGCTCAGGCGTGGCGGGCGCTGACGTGGCGCCCAACCGCTCAACCGCCCGCACCGCCTCAGCTGTCAGCGCCTGCCACGTGTGCGCGGCGTGAGGGGGGAGTTGGGGTGCAGCGCCTGCCCCGCGCCCCTGGTGCACGAGCTCTGACGCACGCGCTGCAGCCAGGCATATGTCCGATAGGGACAGGAGGGCGCTGGCCTGCTGCCCCTGCTCCTCTTGCTGGTGCTGGTGCTGCTGTTGGTGCCCATCCACTAGCCAGCGCCTGACGGTGGCGTTGAACAGGCCCACGTGCGTCACGCCGGCACACAGACCCAACCGCACCTGCAGGGACGGTAGTGGGTGAACAAGTCGTCCTGAGGTGTATCTTCTATGTATCCTCAGTGTTACTGAACCTGCACAGCCAAACCAGTCCATCCTGCATCTCTCCCACCACCACACAGCCGCTGAGTGCAACGTACCAGTGCCATCATGTCGAGCAGCGCCCAGGGGTGCCCCCCACCTTGCTCCCCACCAGGCACCCCTGCCAAGGCCTGCCGGGCAAGGGACGCGTACAGCCGCCGCACCACCTCGCTGCTGGTGCCACGCAAACGGCCTTGAGACTGCTGATGCTGCAGGTGTAGAACGCTGCTGCCGTCCACGAGCAAGCGCTGCTGATGGCGCCACTCCTCTCCCGCTTCTCCCTCCCCGTTGCCCTCCTCCTCCTCCTGCTCCTCTTCCTCCTCCTCCTCTCCCTGCTCGCCCACATCGCCACCGTGCTGTTTGCTGTCGTCCTGCTGCGTGAGTGCTGCGTGCCCGGCTGGCAGCGGAGGAGCGGGTGCGGCTTGAGGGCCTTTGGGTGCGATGAGCAGCCTGGCGCAGCGCAGGGCCTCCTTTGGACCCAGGGAGCTGACCTGAAGCTGCAGGTACCTGCGTGTGTGCACACCATACAGCAGCAACGCAACGCCACGCACGCTCTATCAGGTTGCCCGCTCACTCATGATGGCAAACAAGCACGGCACGCTGCTGCCTGCTGTGTGAGTGTGTATTAAGCGTCAACATCCTAGAGAAGCAGATGACCGCAGCAATTAGCAAGCACATGACCCACAGCGCGCGTTTGCTCGTCCTCACCTTGCTGCCGCCACCTCGACAGCCCTGACCGCCTCCCTTCCGCCCTCCTGGCCCCCTCCTGCAGGACCCCACAGCCGCTGCAGTGCCTCCACCACGTCCAGCAGAGCACTGGGTGGCACCTGAGACAACATCTGGGTGGACAGACGCCGCGCCAGCTGCGGCAGCGCACCAGGTGCACCAACACCCTCCTCTGGTGACGTCTGGCTCTCCAACCTGGCGGCTGGTGCAGCCCCAGCAGCAGCGGCAGTGTGTGGTGCTGCTGCGGGTGCTGCTAGCCTGGCCAGGGCGGTAGTGGCGGCCACTAAGGAGGGCGTGTCCACGCGATGAGCCACCTCCTCCCTGCGCGCAATCAACGGTGCATCACCACCATCCTCTGCGCTGCCATCCTGTGCAAGCAGGCACAGCCATCGCCCGCCTGTTGCGCCCACAGGTGCAGATGCGCGAGCAGTCAGTCAGCTGCACCTGCACACGCGAACACATCTACTGCAGGCGCACCCTCTCTCCCCTTGCTCCGGGACACTGCACCCGCAGCCTCACCTGGCCAGCACCACTGCACATGCCTCGGCCAGTCCTCTCTGTCTCAAGGACGGCGCGCACGCCAGCAGCGCCTGAGGCAGCTCCACCAGGCACTGCAGGGGGGTTGAGGCCTCCCTACTCGCCCCCTTGTCAGGCGCCACTGCTGTTGATGTCCCTGGCACTGGTGGAGCTCCCTGCTGGCGCACAGCGGGTGCACCTTCCGTGGTGCTTCCCTCAATCTCAGGCTGCCAGGTGGACCACCCCTGAGGTGAGCTTAGGGCTGTGGGTGGTGGTGGTGGTGGTGGTGGTGGTGCTGCTGCTGCTGCCCCACTGTCCGCATCAGTGGGTTGCACCAGGGTGAGTGCGGGTGCGGAGGCTAGTGCCCTCACACTGGGTAGCACGGCACGCGCTAGCAGGGGTAGCACCGCCCCCACCTCCCCGCCACCACCTGCCTGCACCACCTCTGGCCCCTCAAGAGAGGGAGAGGCTGGGGACGCGCCACCAAGAGTGAGGGGCTCAGGGCGCAGGTGGACCAACAAGTGACACGCCTGATGCAGCGTCACCTGCGGCCGTCTCTGCTCGCGTGAGGCAACCCCCCCAGTGAGGCAGTGGTGGGCCAGGCGGGCCAGCTGGGACACGGGCAAGAGCGCTGCTGTGGCGTGCTGCTGTTGCTGTGGCTGCTGTGGAGTCCTGCTGCCCCCCTGCTGCTGGTGGTCATGTGCTGGTGGTGGTGTCATGTCCGCCTTGCTTGCGCCCCGACCCAAACCGTCAGCCAGTTCCAGCACCTGAGCCAGCGTCACCTTGCCTGCCTCAGCCCTCCTCTCCAGCCTGCCCAACCCCGCCAGCACCAAGGCCTCCACCCCCCGCCTCCGCCGCACAAGCGCCACCCCTTCCCCCACTGTCGCCGGCTGTGCGTTTGTGCGCGAGGTGCCGCTTGCATGCAGGGCTGAGAGCAGCTGGGCGTGGGACTGGCACAGCGTCACCAGGGCAGACGACCGCAGTGAGTCCAGGGGACCTTGCACCACGTCACCCTGATGCTGCTGCTGTCGACCTGCTGCTGCTGCTGCGGGTGCAGGTGCAGGTGCGTCTGGGCCCATTGCGACATCAACTGATGCGCCGCAATAAGGTGGCGCAGGGGAGGGAGCAGTCAGGCGCTCCACCAACGTGTCCATCAGCCCCCAGATGCGCCCCACGTCCGCACCAGCCCTGCCCACCCCCTGCCGCCCCACCCCTGCATCACTCGTGGCGTCAGCCTGTGCGCCTGCGCTGCTGAATGGCCGGGGGAGGTCTCTGATGGTGCTGCTGTTGCTGTTGGTGTCAGTGGCGCTGTGGGCAGCAGCTAGGACGCGTGCAGTGGCGTTGGCCAGGTGCACAAGCAGTGGGACGTTGCTGCCCCCTGCCCAGGCATGCAGCTGGTGTGCGGGCAGGTGGGCCACGTGGGTGACGCACGCCTGCAGCAGGGGCCTCACGTCGCACCCCAGGCGCTGCAGCCCCTGTGCTGCCCACAGCACCTCCATGGGGCTTGCTGGCGGTACTGCGGGCAGGGTGGGTGGGCCGGAGCTGTGCCTATGAGCGGCACCCGCCGCATGGCCCAAGCGAGCGTGGGTTGGGGCGATGGAGTGGGAGTAAGTGGCGGAGGGCCACTGGAGGGCGAGGTCACTGGCGCGTGAGAGGAGGATGGGGTCAGGGCGGAGGCCGCGCCATGGGGGGCTAGGGCTTGCGTAGATGTTGGCGAGGCACTCCAGCAGCCGGGCTACTTGGCTAGGGGGCAGCACCTGTGCAGGCGTGGAGCAGCAATGTAGGCCTTCTATGATGTGTTGACTTGCACAGTGCCCCCTCATGCAGCTCACACCCAGCTCCTCCCATTCCCAAGACATACACTGCCTACACTGCCTTCACCTCTCAAGCCAGTCACTGCCTTGCTGTCCCTCACCTCGAGCTCAAACCTCAACTGCACCTCCACCTTGCGCAATACACCCAGCAGTGTGGTGGCATCCACAGGCCCCGCACTCCCACCACCACCCTTGCTCCCTCCTCCCCACCTGACGGCCCCCCCCGCCCCGCCCTCCTCCTCCCCCTGCTGCCGCTGCACCTCCTCCACCACCCGCACCACGTCCACCAATGCATCAGGTGACAGCCGCAGCAGCGCAGACGCACTGCCTGCCGCCTGCACCAGTGCTCCACCCAACCTGTGCCTCAACGCCACCTGCACCCCCACCACTGCCCTCCCAGCCCCATCCAACCATCCCACATCCGCCAGAGCCACACCACTAGACAGCAGCTGCTCCAGCCCCACCACCACACCCCGCCCGCCCACTGCCGCGTCACCAGCCACCGCATCAGGCGTGATGGACTGTGCCTGGCCAGTGGCTAGTCGCTGCAGCATCAGGGCCAGGCGCCTTGCGGGACCCGCACTGTCCACCACCATGCCAGGGCTATGACTGTTGAGGGTGGAGGTGGGTGCGTGTGCAAGCTTAGTGCCCAGGCGGCAAGTGGCGCGGATGGCATTGGCCAGCTGCCTGGTGGAGGGGTCAGTCACCAGGACGCTGCTGCTGCTGTAGCCGTGGCCGCCATTGCCCGTGGTGCCTTGCGGCAGGTGCTGCACTGGGTGGAGGGAGGTGCTGGTCGTAGGCGGGTCAGTGGGTGCAGGTGGAGGTGGAGCACTGAAGTTGAGAGTGTGTGGCTGCTGCTGTGTGTGGTCGAGGGAGGAGGAGGTGGAGAGGTGTGTGAGAGGGGTCACAGCGCGCTCAGCACGCCACTGGTCGCCCAGCACTGAGCACCACGCGTCGCACACCTGCGCGATGAGTAGAGGGACAGACCAAGAGTAGCACGAGTGAAAACACGACACGCACATCTTAAACGTGAGCGCCAAGTCATAAACGGAGCAACAGCTCACCCGTTGTGAGGTTGTCACCAGCCTCAGGCCGTCGTCCCCCAGCCCCGCCTGCACGTGCACTGGCCCCCCCAGCCCATCAAGCAGTGCCGTCCAGTCCTCCCAGCGCGCCGACCGCTGCAGCAGTGTCAGGACGTGGGGCTGGGCCAGCTGGTGGTGCACCGCCTGCCAGCTGTTTGGAGAGCTCACGGTGGGACTGGAGGGGGAAGACAGGTAGGGTAGGGCAGCAGGGTGCGCAAGGACAAGAGCGTCATGATGGGCGAAGTGTTAATCAACATGCTGTACACACTTGCACCTATCACGGGGCGATTGGGATCAAGACTTGTCTCACCCGAGCGCTGCCATGCTGTGTACCAGACCGCACAGGTCCGCCACCGCCGCCCTCTCCTGCGCCTGCACCACGGGCGAGGTGGGCTGCGCTCCCCCATGATCAGGCCACCAGCCGCCAGATTCCATGCAGGCGCTAAGCCCGTCAAGGGCTTGCCTCAGCGCACGCAGCATGATGTTGCATGCCACAGTGGCGGTGGCAGCAGCAGGAAGCCCCTTGCCCGCGGGTGGCGCTTGGGACGCAGGTGCAGGTGCGTGGGCGGCATGGGCCAGCAGGGCACAGGCCACACGGGCTGCCTTCCTGCCGCTGCTGCCATTGGGCACATGGCCTGCTGTGTCCATCTGATGGGCAGCGGCTGTGGCCGCGCGCGCCATGGCACCTGCGTGGTGGGAGCAATGAGGGGGAGTGCACACCTGAGCGTACCCGCCTTGGTGGGCTGCCAGTGTCCTCCACCAAGCGCAAAACCACACAAGCGCTCGCTCACCAGGGGAGAGCGCCAAGCCAGCTGACTCGAGCACTGCCAGCGCCCGCAGCACCTGTGACGACACGTCACTCCCACCCTGCTGTGGTGGGTGCTGCAGCACGTCCACCAGAGCAGCCTCCACCTCCTTAACCGCCCTGCCCAGCCTCCCATTCGCCGCAATGGGCCTGCCAGGCGCCACATGGACACTTGTAGCGCTGGCCGTCAGGTGCGTGCAGGCGTGGGCCAGGCGTAAGAGAGCCGCCTGCTGAGGGGCTGCTTGGCTTACATCTGTTGCAGAGGCTGCATGAGGCGTGCTGCTGCTGAGGGCCCCCTCCGCTTCAGTGCAGCTCGCTGGCAGGGTGGACAGGTGGGAGGTGCCGCCGCGCCATGGCGAGGTGATGGCATTGAGCAGCTGTGGCTGACATGGCCCCAGCGCTAGGGCTGCACTGATGGGTGCAGAGGTGGCCACGGCGTGCTGCTGGCTGGCTGCCTGACGCCACAGCTGCAGGCCCAGCCACGCCGCCGGCAGCCCACCACGCCGGCCTGCCACAGGAATAGGGCCATCCATCCGCGCAGGGGTGGGTGCGGATTGGCGTGCAGCGTGATGATGAAGCGCTTGGACGCAGCTGCAGGCCGAGCGCTCACCTGGTCCGACCATCACGCGTCCTGGCGGCTACGCGCTGCAGCTGCAGGTGTAGCAGAGGCCCTCCATGGCATCTGCAGGCGATATCAAGACGTTTGAGCAGCTGCACTGCTCCTTTTCTGCTCCCTTCGGGCCCCAGGTGCATGGGTTCGCCCGCGCTGTGCCCGAATCGATCGCAGCAAGCTCCAGTCCTTGCCGTCGGACCCGCGCAGCGTCGCCACACCTCCACCACTCCCATCGACATCAACAGCAGCGCGTGCGGGACCCAGTGCGAAGCGGGCGCCCGCGGCTGGCGGCCGAAGGATGGGCGCGAAGATCAAGAAGTCGACCAAGCGCTTCCAGAAGCAGCAGAAGACCAAGGCCGCAGTGGGCGCGGTCGCCAAGAAGAAGCACCAGACTGGAGCGGTCGCCAAGAAAGGTGCACTCGGGGCGACGGTGCCGGCGTCAGGGCAAGGGGAACGAGAGAGCCTTCAGCTGCTGCATAGGCAGCAGGACACGATCGACGTCACGATGCTATCAGCTCTGCAGGGTGTGCAGGGCGGTGAGTGGCACGCGTGACGTCCGCAGCTCGCCCCGCACGCTGCGCTGCTGTGCACGCACGCAGGCGGTGCCAAGGCAGGGGGGCGTGGCGTTGCCATCGCGCGTGAGGGCACCGTGCCAGGCAGGACATGGGAGCAGCAGCACAGCACGGGCAAGCGGCGGCGGCGGGACGGGGACGACGACGACAGTGATGCTGACGATGAGGAGGAGGGCCAGGGCAAGGGCAAGGGTGACATGGACATGGACGAGTTCCTGGATGGGGGCTTTGAGGAGCTCATGAGTGGGGACGATGAGGACGACGACGAGGAGGAGGAGGGCGAGGACGGGGACGGGGACGAGGACGACGGCATGGAAGGTGCGGGCTGCAGCGTGCTAGCAAGCAATGTGGCTGAGCAGCGCAGCGCCTGCCGTCTGCTCATGGGGTAGGGTGCTTGCGCTGATGCCGCTGTGGGTGCTGCGTGTGCGCTTGCGGCGTTGGCGAGTGCAGATGATGACGACGATGATGGCGAGGTGGATGAGAACGGGCTGGCTGTGGGCGCCAACGGCCACGCTGGTCTGCTGGGGTCTGATGATGATGGTGATGACGAGGAGGAGGAGGAGGAGCTCGAGGAGGAGGCGCGTGCTGCGGCGGGGGGTGACGTGGTGGCCCAGGACAACAAGCGGCTGCGTGGGGAGGTGTCCAAGCACAGGGCTCAGCTGGAGGCGCTCAGGCAAAAGGACCCCGAGTTCTGGGCGTGAGTGGGGGTGGGCAGGGGATGGGCAGGGGAGGGTGTGGATCAGGGGTTAGGTAGGGGGCATGCACGTCGCAAGTCAAGCGTCATGTGCGCGCACTCTGCCGCCTGAGGCGCGTTCTGTTGCTGCTGCGTGCGTGCACCTGGCCTCTTGTGATGCAGATACCTTCAGCAGACCGATTCTGGGCTGTTGGGCTTTGGAGCAGGAGAGGAGGACGATGACGAGGAGGAGGGGGATGATGACGAGGAGGAGGAGGAGGAGGACAGTCAGGAGGAGGAGGAAGCGCAGCCAGCCGCCAAGGTGAGGTCTGGTGCTTCATGCCTGGCTGCCACTCTTCTGTTGGCGCTCATGCACCATCAGCAGCTTGACGTGTGTGCCCCTTTGCCCGTGGCCCCGTCGGGCGTGCAGGGGAGCAAGAAGGAGCCCAAGGCGAGCAAGCAGCAGCAGCCAGCAGAGGACGAGGACGAGGGGCCGGCGGAAGCGCCAATCAAGGGTGCGTCCCTGCCCCACAGTGACCAGGCACCAGCATGCTGCGCACTGCCACAGTCCTGCATGGTCCTGTGCTTGACCCACCCACGCCACCCGCCCATGTGACCCACGTGAGTGGCTGTGTGCGTGCAGGCGCCATCACCACTGCCCTGGTCAAGCTGTGGACTCAGTCAGTGCTCACCACGGGCTCCTTGGCCTCACTCAAGCACCTGGTCAAGGCATACAGGCTGGCATGCCACTACGGAGACACCGAGACGCAGGTGAGGGAGCTCCCACGCCCCACCTTGTGCAGCCGACAAGACATACTGCCAGGCCTGTGTTGCAGCAGCTGTGTGGCCGCGGCAGAGACTTGGTGCACACAATTGTGTTCACTGCGTGCGGGTGTGCGCGTGGTGCTTGCAGGTGGAGGACGGCATGCGCATTGCCAGTGCTGGCGTGTACAACGCCGTGATGCTCTTCATGCTCAAGGAGGGTGACGCCGCGTTCCGGCGCTGCCTGGGCTTGCCACAGGCGGCGGGGGGCGGCAAGGACGTGACGGCAGAGGAGATGAGCAAGAGTAGCAGGTGCGGTAGTGGTGAGGGAGGGAGGGAGGGAGGGAGGGAGCGAGGGACCGGGGGCTAAGCAGCACAACCTGGCATGAGGTGTACGGGTGGTGCAGGTGTAGGTAGGAGGGTGTCTGTCACCATGGGGGCAAGCGCAAAGAGATATGAGAGAAAGAGACTGCGTGCATAATGGGACAGCCATGCTCTAGCAGCTGCTGTGTGGGCCCTCATATCGCGTGCAGGTGGCGCAAGGTTGGCCCGCTGGTGCAGAGCTACCTTGGCAACACGCTGCACGCGCTGTCCGCCATGACGGACCCTCCACTCATGGCGTATACCCTGAGGCGGTTGAGGGCCTCGGTGCCCTTCATGACGCCGCAGCCGCTGCGCAAGTTTGGCGACAAGCTGCTCAGGGTGAGGAGAGGGGTGGGCTGCAGGGGTGCACGTGGTGCAACAGCTGTTGGGGAGCAGTGCACGCAACTCATAGCAAACGGGACGTGCGGGGCAAGACGCAAGGCTCATGTTGCCGTATGCGTGTTGTGTGTGTTGACAGGCGTGCCTCCAGCTGTGGGGTGGTAGTGAGTCGGCGGCCCCGCGCCTGCAGGCCTTCCTGACGCTGCGGCAGCTGGCTCTCATCATGCCCGCACCCTTCATCGACAAGGTGCGTGCTAGGGTTTGCGTTAGGGTTGCTGCGCACTGCATGTGAGGGCCAGCCAGCGTGGTGCGTTGCTGCTAGCTCGTCAACACCACACACTTGCACTTGTTATTGCACCGCCCTCAGGTGTTGACGGGTGCGTACAAGAGCTTCCTCAACAACTCCAAGTTTGTGAGCGCCGCCAGCGCCCCGCACATTGCCTTCATGACCACGTGCGCCGTGGAGCTGTGGGGGCTGGACGTGCAGGTGAGGTGGCATGTGTGACTCTGGGAGTGTGGGATATTGTTGCAGGTGAGGTGAGGAGGCACGTGTGACCAGTGGGGTGGAGTGGGGCACGCAGTGGGGCGTGAGGGGGTTATGCAGTCGAGGACACCAGCAGCTGCTTCGTCAGGATCATCGGTCGTGCTGCAGCTGGCCAGTTCAGCACTCCCTGCTGCCCGCTAGCCACAGCTTACTCATGCACGGGTTGTTGTTGTTGCTGCTGCTGCTGCACTGTATTGGTCCCAGGCGTCGTACGCGCACGCCTTCACCGCCATCCGTCAGCTGGCCATCAGCCTGCGCAGTGCCCTGAGCATGAAGACCAAGGACGCCTACAAGGAGGTGAGGGTTAGGGCTACGGCTAGGGTCAGGGCTAGGGTTGCCGACCTGCCTCCCCACAGCTCCTGCTGGCTGTCAGTGCAGTACCACACTCCTCTTTGCCTCACGCGCTGTAGCTTGCCCCATAGCCACCTTCTCCATGTGTGTATTTTTCCTCTCCGTGTGTGTGCGCGCCCGCAGCTCTACAGCTGGCAGGGCGTCAACGCCCTGGAGCTGTGGGCCAGGGTGCTGTCGGCGCATGCGGCACAGCCCGCCTTCAAGCCACTCGTCTACCCACTCGTACAGGTAAGGTCACCTGGTGGCCTGGGAACGGACTGTGCTGCCTGCAGGAGCCTGGTGAAGCTAGCTGGGCTGCTCTGACGCACACTAGCATGCTGGAGACATACGCGCATCGCCCTCCCACCATGTGTGCGTGCACCTGCTGCTGTCCTGTGTGCCCGCAGCTGTTGCTAGGCACGGCGCGCCTGGTGCCCACGCCCCGTTTCTTCCCCCTGAGGCTGAGGGTGCTGCGCGCCACGTGCCGCCTGGCTGCCGCCACCCACACCTACGTGCCCCTGGCTGCCCCGCTGCTGGACGTGCTGCACTGGGGCGAGCTCAGCAAACCACCAAAGGTGAGCACACCAGGAGGGGTGTCGTGGGGTGGGCGTGAATGACGTGGATATGTAACTAGCGGGGTACTGAGAGGTGTGCAGTGGGCATGTTTGCGTGCGGGCATGGTGGCTGCACGCGAGCAACGTTGTCGTGTTGGTGCCCTTTGCTGTGCTGCAGGGAGGCCATGGCCCGTCCACGGACCTGTCCCTGACGCTGCGGGCGGGTAAGAACGCCCTGCGCGCCGCCTCATTCCAGGAGGAGGTGCTCACACAGGTGAGGTTGTGCGTAGTGTGTGGCCGTAATGAGGGGCGTGGTGCAGGGGTGCTGGCTCAGCGGAGGGGACACGGCGGCACGTGGTGCAGATGTGCTCACTCCAGGTGGGGCCACTCCACGTCACCATGCCGCACCAAGCACCAAGCACCTCCCGCGCCCCCCTGCCTTGCGCTGATTGACTGCAGGTGATGGAGCTCCTGTCCGAGCACCTGTCCCAGTGGGCCACGCACCCGGCCCTCCCTGAGCTGAGCCACCTGGCCTGCCTGCAGCTGAGGCGCTTTGCCAAGCTGACTCGGGTGGACAAGTTCCGCAAGGCGGCCAGGGGACTGCTGGAGGCGCTGGACAGGTGGGTGGGCTAGGGTTAGGGCTAGGGTTAGGAGGGTGCTGGACAGGGCAAGGGGGGAGCACGCAGGGATGGAGGGTGACGCTGCTGCTTGTACTGATGCAACAAGGCGAGCCTGGTGGCTGGATTACCAAACCTCTGCTGAAAGTGTGTGTTGTCCCCGTGTGCAGGAACATCGCTTGGGTGGGTCAGGAGCGTGACCAGGTTGACTACGCGCCCAGGGACCTGGGCAAGGTGTCCACCTTTTTGGCCGGCCAGGAGGACAAGGTGGGTGCTTGGACGGCATGCACACACGTGCGCAGTGGGCGGCAGCGTGCAGGGTTGGGGTTGTTGGACTGGCGGTGGCCTTTGATATGGCTGATGTGGGACTCTCGTGTGGCGGCACGTTGCATGCCTGCGTGTGGGTGTTGTGTGTTGTGTGTGGACGCAGGCCCCCCTGCGTCAGTACGCCAAGCAGCTGGCGGCGCGTGCGGCCCAGAGAGCTGCTGCCCGGTCTGCCGACACGGTGCACATGGGGCGCAAGAAGAAGGGCAAGGGCAACGAGGATGAGGAGGAGGAGGACGGGGAGGAGGAGGAGGACGACGATGTGGGCACGGATGAGATGGACTTGGGGGTAGGCGGGGAGCAAGAGGAGGAGGAGGAGGAGGAGGAGGAGGAGGAGGAGGATGGGGAGGAGGCACCTGGCAGGCACAAGGGTGCTGCTGCGGCCAAGGCCAAGGCTGCAGGTGCGCGGCTGGGTGGATGGCGGCACATGAGCCGCACCTTGCGTTGGACTGGCGTTCGCAAGTGAATCGCGTTTGCATCTGTTTTTGCGCCTCTGGTGCAGGTGCCAGCAAGTTGGCCGCGACGTGGCTGGGCACTGGTGACGAGAACGAGGAGGACCACTTGGTGGGTGCGTACCAGCTGTCAGATGACGAGGATGAGGAGGAGGGAGGGCCGCGGGGGCAGCAGCAGCGGCAGGCGCTGGGACGCAACGGTGCCAAGGGCAGGGCCCTTCCAGCTGAGGAGGAGGAGGATGATGAGGATGATGAGGATGACGATGAGGAGGAGGGGGACGAGGACGACGAGGAGGGCAGTGAGGACGAGGGGGAGGAGGGGAGTGAGGAGGATGGCGGGGAGGAGGATGATGATGATGGCTACGGTGATGATGAGGGTGACGATGATGAGGGGCCGCCTCCAGCCAAGCGTGCCAAGATGGAGGGGCGTGGTGGTGGTG
>QAXK01003548.1:0-11966 GCA_004335735.1 Chlorella sp. KRBP | reverse complement strand
GCCACAGCACGCGGTGCCACACCAGCGTGGCGTACTGCCGGATGTCCATGCCGTGAAAGGGCGCCAGCACCTGCCACACCTGGGTGCTGTCGCTCAGAGAGCTGGCCAGGTGGTGCGTCCAGGGGGCCCTGCCCTCACTGTGGCCCGCAGCACCCCCGGTGCCACCACCGCCTGTCGCGCCCTCAGTGTGGGCAGGTGGCTGCTGGCCCAGCACAGGACGCTCCACCAGGAAGGGGCAGTACCAGTCGAACCCAATCACCCGTACCTGCGGCAGGGCACGTGCAGGTGGCAAGCTTGTTTGCACACTGTTGTGTGCAATTCCCTTGCCATGTCCATCCCCTGCAGGTGCCGTAGCCCTCACCTCAAAGTCCTGCATGCCCAGGTCCTCGTCCCGCAGGTGTATGTGCCCGACCAGGTCCATCACGTGACTGGTGAAGCCCTGGTGGCTGCAGCGCCGCCCCTTGACGCGCGGGTTGGACGAGCACGTGGCCTCGGGGTCATCGTCAATGGTGGCGTTGACGTTGGACAGGAGGGAAGCGGTGGCGGCAGCGCTTGCGACATCTTGACCCGACGAGGCGCTGCTGTCCCTGCTGCCGGCGGCGGTGCTGGCGGCGCGTTCACTGACCAGAGGGAGGAAGGGTGGGACCACCTGCCCGTCACTGGTGGTGCTGCTGGTGTTCATGTTGGCGTTGAGGCCAAACGACATGAGCACGCGGATGGGGTACAGCGCGCCCGTGACAACGGACCTGCACGGGATACACAAGAGGGGTATGCACTGCTTTGGCAGTGCACTGCTTGGCAGTGCGTCTCTATCCCAGGCATCCAAGACCTTCCACACACTCGCACTCGTGCGCGACCCACACCTGAGGAAGACCATCCGGCTGAAGTGCTTGATGCTGGCTGCCTGCAGCAGCTGGATGCCTGCCTTGTTGTAGAAGGGCACTGATCGCCTGGAGCTCTGCAGGAAGGCGAAGCCCCGCACGATGCCGGTGCGGCCGCACGTGCTTGCATTGGCGCCGGCTTGCGCACACAAGGGACCTGCCGCCACCGCTGGCGGCACCATGCGCAGCCACATGTGCAGCGTCACGTCCTCTCCGCCCAGCACGCCCTGCGAGGAGAGAGACACGCAGAAATCCTTGCTCACGCGGTGCTCCGCAAAAGCGGTTGCCCACAACACCCAGGCTCACACACGCACCGGCAGGCTGCAGTGCGAGATGCCCAGCGAGCTGCTGCGGTGGTACGCTGCGCTCGAAGCGGCCTGCGAACGTGGCACGATGGCGAACGTTCATCGGCCTCGCCCTTGGACAAGAGCGGGACAATCGCACGGCCAGTGGGCGCACCGCGAGGCCGCTGGAGGCGAGCAGCAGCACTGCCTGCAGCAGCGCGGCCGCAACGAGCGCTGGAGCTGGCCCCTGAGAGAGCCGCCGCTCGTGGCGGGTTCCGTCCGCTCGTCCCATTGGCAGCTGCAGGCGCTTGCGGAGCTCCTCAAAGCATCTGCTTCCTCCTGCCTTGCTCTTCTGTGCGTGTGTGCTGCTATTGCTGCTGTAGTGGGGAAGGCGAGACGGTTGCGCTTGCTTGAGCTTGCATGGGAAACGACGAGGCGTGGCGACAGCCACACCACAGTGTGTGAGAGCACGAAAAGAATGAATGTGTCCCAGGTCCAACGTGTGAGTCCGTCCTGTCAAGCGCACAGTCCTCGCCCGGATGAGAGCGCGTACCCCACCACACATTTGGGACGTGGCGGGAAGGAGCAGCAGCGTGCCGCGGGGAAATGCAAAGCTCAAGACACAGTGATTGGAGGAATGGCCTCCGTGCAGCGGGGAAGAGGGCGCGCGAAACGTAATCCTGCGGGATCATGTGCCAGTGCTGTGTGTCAACCCATCCACTGCCTATTGTTCGTGTGCATGTGTGAGGGCATCAGGCCACCTGTGTGTGGTCCCAAAGGTGTAAGAATCGTTGGGGGTGAACGCTCGCACTCGTCTGAGTTGGGTCTGTAGCCACGTGTCGCCGTGGGGTCACGCAAATGGATACAACACACAGCAAACTCTCCTGTTCAACAACGCTCAGACGCTGCATCCCCACAGGGGACGCTGGCAGGAACAGGTGACTAGAACGGCCACCACCTGGAGCGCCGGTGCGCTGCGTGATTGTGCCGCAGGCGCCGCGCCTGCCCTTCTTGCTGCTGTGCCGCCCCCTCCGCGCCCGGCTGCGTCATGCGTGGCCCGGGCGCCTCCGCGTTGATGCGCTGCAGCGGCCACCACCAGTTGGTTTCGCCGGTCGAGGCGCTGTGTGCCAGCTCGGGTGACTTGTTGTGCCGCACCTTGTACAGGTCCACCAGGTGCAGCAGCCGCATGCAGTCTGTGCTGGCGTTGTCACGCGACGCGTTGGCGGAGCCCATGAAGAAGTGCACGTGCATGTCGCGCACCAGGTTGGGCTCCTGCGACACGGGTATGGCAAGTTGGCACGTCATCATGTGATGCATGCACGCTATCCTGTCCAAAGGCACTTGCACGAACAGACTATTCAGCTTGTTGCACGCTGCTGTGAGTGGTAACGCGCCTGTGCCCACACTGGCCCACAAGCCTGCACCCTGCCGCTCACCACCATGGCCTTGGTGTTGTGATGGTCCCACAGGTCCTGCCCGGCGTTCATGCCGTGCCATGACAGCGGGTGCAGCGCCCGGCCCTCCCTCACGTCTGGCAGGTTGACGCCCGTCCAGGCCACCAGCCCGGGTACTGTTGGGTTGCACTCATTCTCCTTGGCCTCACTGGAGCACAAGGCGTCCGTGCGCCGGATCTGCACCACACGCCACATCCACAACCAAGCTGGTTAGCAGGACAGCAACACCACACCCGTCACTGGTGTTGCTACTGGCTATGGCGCCGCACCTGCAGCCCCGCTGACGGCAAGCCGCTGTTGATTGTCATGTTGCGGCACTCAACGTACGCCTGCGGCAGGGTGAGGCACACACGTGGTGTTCTGCTGTGCCAGCGTCGTCTTGCAGAGCCGTCCAACCAGTGCGCCACCATGACGCCTCCTCTCCCAGTGTACCCACGCACCTGCACGGCTGTCATTGGCTTGTGCGTGAGCAGGTACTCATCAATGTCCGCCACCAGCACCAGGCTGTCACTGCCCCACAGAGCTAGCAGCGCGTGGTTGTACGCCAGCACCTGCGCGCGCACCACAAGGCAGCACAGGCATGCGGCACAGCGTGAGCAAGTCCGCAGGCCGCTCACCGCAGCATATCATAGGCTGCAGCCTTCACACGTACAGAGGTGCTCCAACCTTTGTTACGGCTCACACCTGTAATGTGTACACGTCTACGTACGAGGGCCGGAGGGGCTCGCGCTCGTGCTTTGGCATTTCGTTGAAAAAGACCACCTCGAGGTACCCCTGGGACACCAGGTCCTGCACACGCACCATCATTAGGACATGGGCGGCACACAACGCCTGTCAGCCACGGCAGCTAGCAAGGGCCCCACAACCTGCATTGCCCCACACGACCCGTTGCTTGACCCGCCCCTATTCATGCCCCCCGCCTCTCACCTGTATGAGTGGCTCCTTCATCAGAGGGCTCAGGCTCTCGTACACGTACAGCAGGTACTTGTAGATACCCAGCTGGGCGTGCCACAGCACGCGGTGCCACAGCATGACGGCATAGTCATGTGTGGCCACGCGGTAGAAGGGCGACAGCAGCTGCCACGCCTTGGTGTTGGGGCCCAGGGAGCTGGACATGTGGAACTGCCACGGCGGCTGGCTGGCGTGCCCCCTGCCTGCTGGCTGAGCTGTGCCTCCTGCTGCTGCTGACGCCGCGTCCTCACTGCTGTCTGGTGCGTCCACTGGGTACTTGGAGGGCCCCAGGTCTGCAGCCAGGTAGCCCAGCACAGGTGCCTCCACCAGCACGGGGCAGTGCCAGTCAAAGCCTTGGGCCCGCAGCTGCAGCCACACGCACGCAAACGGAGCACGCCCTTGCACAGGTCAGTCCTGGGCTATACTGCGCCCAGGCGTCATGCTGCAACCCAGCACCTCACCTCAAAGTCTCCCTGCTCCACGTCGTTGTGCTTGAGCACCAGCTGGCCCGTGAGGTCCATCACGTGGTTGGTCCAGCCCTCTGACGGCGCCGAGGCGTTCCACGGCCGTGCGCGCTTGCTGGTGGCCAGCGTGACGTTCAAGTGGTACTCGGTGCGCGACACGTAGGACCTGCGTGTGTCCACACGCATTCACAGCACTGCTGGCTGGTGGTGCTGCCCAATGGTCGCGCCGAGTTGCTGTTTCGGCCGCCCCGCGCGCCTACCTGAGGTAGACGGCCCTGCTGAAGTGCTCAATGCTTGCCGCCTGCAGCATCTGCATGCCCGTGAAGCGCCCGGACGACGGAACGCTGAGCCTGGAGCTCTGCAGCAGCGCGAAGCCGCGCACGATTGCTGTCCGCCTGCAAGTGTGCTGATCGGCGTCCGGCTGCGCGCAGAGGCGCGGGGCCACGACCGAGGGGGGAGCGAAGCGCAGCCAGACGTGCAGCGTCACGTCCTCCTGCTCCAGCACGCCCTGCGCACGAGTGTGTGCGACACGGGATGGTGGGCGTTGTGCGCCTGGGCAAACGCCACACGCACTGCGGCCCACACACGCACCAGCAGGCTGCAGCGCGCAATGCCCAGGTCCCCGCTCTTGAAGAAGCTGCGCGATAGCCTGTCGTGCGAGTCGGCCCGAGGTGGCTCGAGCGGAGGCAGCAAGCTCTTGGCCGCCTCGCTGTCCACGAGCAGCTCACGCCGGCTGCTGCTGCTCCTGCGCTGGCTCCACGCTGACGATTGGCCCGCTGCTGCTGCTCCCACGGCCGAACTGCCGCTCGACGCGAGCACCAGGAGCAGCAACGCCAGCAGCGGCATCGCCACAGCGGCCAGCTGCAGAGGAGAGCGCCTGCACTGGCCGCGCCACCGTCGCTGCTGTGTGGATTGCGCTGCTGCTCTGCTGCTTGCTCTGTAGAGTTCCTAACTTCCTGTTGAGCAGCTCCGCTCTCCTCTCCTTGTGCTTCAAGTAATGCTCGTGGGCACAGTGCGGTGTGGGGCCAGTATTGATCTCTCCCAATGGGAGGCGCATGACGGCACAGCGTGGTGGTCACGGCGCGCGCACGAACTCGAGCACGCAGGACAGACGGCGAACAGGGGCAAAGAATGGGGCAGCTGGCAGAGCAAAGAATAGATCCTCACGTCTGGAAAGAATTGACGACAGGGTGCTTCGAGCAGCACCGGCACGTCTACGCGCCATCATGCACTGCCAGGTTGGGTTCGTCTTCAGGGGTTGAGCTCTGCAGCATACTAACACACTATACACTACCACGGACGCGCCGACATCTGCCGCTGCGCTCGCTTGTGTTCAGGCCCCCACATGCGCTCTGGCCACCACCAGTTGGCGACCGCGGACCTGTTGGCCGCCTCCACGCCCGCCCAGCGCTGCCGCACCTTGAACAGCTCCCACAGGTGCAGGATGCGCACGCACGATGGGTCGCCATAGGCCACGTGCGTGCCCTTGATGCCAGACACGTAGTGTACGTGCACCTCGCGCACCAGGTTGGGGTCCTGCGTCATTGGCACACATGCACAGCGCAGAGCGGCGGCACAGTGGCTGGGCTCCGCTGCAGTGCCAAGATGCTAGCAGCAGGCATGCTGTGTGCAACAGGTCTCTCACCATGATTGCCTTGATGTCCTGGCGCCAGCCGACCGTGACTTGCTCGGCCATGGTGAAAAAGTGGAGAGGGTGCGGCGGCAGCGTCGCATTCTTTCCGCTCGCCTTGGCGCCCGGTGGAACCTCTAGGTCACGCGATGGTTTGATGAAGAGGGGAAAGTAGGGCAGCTGGCTGCACCCCTCCTTGTCTGGTGCGCACGTGGCAAACACGCGCTGAACCTGCGCTGACGGTCCAGGCAGACGGCAGCAGCCGGTGTGATTTGTGCAGCTTGTGGGAAGACGTCACTCCCAAACGACGCATCGTGCTCTTTTACGCGGCCCGCACCTGCATCCCTGCACGTAGGCCCGGCGTAGCAGGAGCGGCTGCGCTGCTGTTGCACTCAACGAAAGCCTGTGCACGCAGCCGCACGGCCAAGTATGCACGTTTATGTTGTGTGTGCGCCTGCGAACAGGGCGGCCCAACTGCGGTGACCAAGGCAGCACGGATCAGCAGCGAGGAAGATTATGTTGACCCAAATCCTGAAGCAACACCACTGCCAGCCAACGACTGGGCACCGCCTGCCCACGCACCCACCTGCACGGCTGACATTGGCCTCTGCGTGAGCAGGTACTCGTCCAGGTCAGCCGCCACCGCCAGCGTGTCGGTGCCCCACAGAGCCAGCAGCGCGTGGTTGTAGATGAGCACCTGCGCACACGCAGGAAGCATACAGCATAAACCGTACCCACCAGGGGTGGACGAGGCACATCCTTGCACTCAAGTAAAGCGTTTCCTCCCGCATGTGTGCATGCGGGGGCCTGGGGTCACCTTCACCTCACTTGCATCAGGTAGAGATCAATACGTGACGGGCTGAAGGGGACTTGTTCGTGCTTGGGCAGGTCCACCCACATGACCACCTGCAGGCGGATGAGGGATGAGGTGCAAGCCAGACTGTTGCCCAACTGGAGGCAACGTGTAAGGGCTGGAGCGTGGTGAGGTGCCGCCCCCGCGGTCCGTCCGTTCGTGCCCCTCGCTCACCCACTCCGCAGCTCTGTTCCGGCTGCGCTCCTCTGCACAAACGCGTCCCGCTCACCTGCAGCCTGCCCTGGTCCACCAGGGAGCGGATGAGGGGCTCGCGCATCAACTCTGAAACACACCAGTCGGCATACAGGATGTATGAGCTGATGCCCAGGGTCGAGTGCCAGGTGGCGTGGTGCCACAGCATGTGCGCAAAGGTGGACAGGTTGACGCGCGTCCCGCCGCCGGCGTTGCCACACACGCCATGATAGGGGGACAGCAGGTAGGCCACCTGAACACAGGGACGCACGAGGTGGGTGCGCCGGAGGATGAAATGACGCAGCTGGAGCGCTGGGCACACCTGACGACTTGTTAGCGCCTTGGTGTGACTGCACGTTGCTCTTGCTGCGGGTGCCTAGTCTTCCCCACCGCTGATCCTTGGTGCCTTTACGCGGCGGAGGGTTGCCCTGACATGCAAGTGGAACACACACACATCACGTGCCAACGGCCTGTGCTAGCCCTCACCTCGGTGGCGTTGCTCAGAGTGCTGTGGTCCAAGTGCGACCAGACGGGAGGTGCGGGGGAGGCCCCAAGCTGCCGGCGCTTCTTGGCTGCTGGCACCTGGCTGTGCTGCGCCAAGGTTGGGGGCTCCACCAAGAGGGCACAGTGCCAGTCCATGCCCACAGCACGCAGCTGCACATGCAAAGCAGGAGAACCAAGAAATATCGTTGCGCGTGCTGTGCGCGCCGACACAGCACGCGCACCGACAACTGCTCCTACTGTCCCCATGCGCTGTGCTACACAAGCACGAGAGGACCGCACACCTGAAAGTCAAAGGCCTCAACGTCGCCTGGGTGCAGTTCCGGCTGTCCTCTGAACTCCAGCACGTGGTTGTTGCTGTACGGACGCGTCAGCCTGCTTGATGCGTTGGTGGCGTCTGGAGAGGAGGAGGACATCGTGCCAGTGCCACCGCCCATGGACAGGGCGTGAGGCCCTCCCAGCGCTGCTGCTGCCCTGCGCTCGCGCGTGAGCTTCCTAGCTACATCCCCCTTCTGAAGGTCTTGCGGCGGTGCACCGCGGCTGCTGCCTTGCTCCAGCTTGGAGCCCCGCACAGCGCTGTCACTTGCGTTCCTGCTTCCTCCTCCACTGGAACTCGGCGCTGTCCCATTGGATGCTGCTGGCGACGGGGATGAGCCTTGTTCTGATGCTGCTGCTGTGCTGTTATCCGTGCCGTTTGTGGCAGGCGGGTCTGGGTGCCACGAGCTTGTGACCGTCAGGTCGTAGCGCTGGCGGGTGATGGGCGACCTGGGCACAGGTCAAGGATACAGCAGGCTCTGCAGTACTGCACATGCCACCAGCTCTAGCTGTGCAGGGCCAGCACGCACCACAAGAAGACCTGGTCCGAGAACCAACGCAAAGCGTCCGCCTGAAGCAGCTGCACCCCGACGCCAGGTTCAGGGATGGAAGCTGCGCTCTGGATGATGCCGAACCCCCGCACGGCGGCAACGTTGCGGGCTTTGGCTGTCGTGTTGCGCCGTGCCAAGGGCGGCACGAAGCGCACCCACAGGTGGAGCACCACCTCCTCCCGGCCCAGGAACCCCTGCATTAGTGGCATAGTGGCAGCAGCAGCTGTGACGTTAAGAGCATGCACGCACGGTCTGTTGAGCCTGTGAAGCCGCCACCATTCGTGAGGAGAGCTCGCTCACAGGTAGGGAGCAGTGCGAGATGCCTAGCGCCTTGGAGGACTTGATCGTCCAGCTCGTCGATGGCAGCACCGTGTGGTGCAGTGTGCCCGCGCCAAAAGTCTTCGCCTGCCTGTTCGCCTGCTCCTCCTTCTTGCTCGCAATCGCTCCTTCCCCATCTCGCACGGCGCGCGCTGCTCTGGTCAGCAGCAGCAGAACGAGCAAGAGCACGCCCTGTCGCGCTGCAGGGTGCATACTTGCATGCCGAGTTCTGCTAGAGCTTGCAGCAGCAGGCAGCAGCTCTCAAAGTTCGAAAAACCAAAAAACAAAAGCGCGTGCTGCGCCCAAATTGGCTCCGCGCAGCACGTTCAAGAGCCAGGCGATCGCCAGTGGTTGAACTGCTGTGCGTCTGCTCCCTCTGTGAAGGCTGAGCTGCCATCCAGCATCACGCGCCCCTCAATCTGCGCACGCCGGCGACGACGTGCACGCCACCGCGTGAGCAACTGTGCGTGCGGGCTCCATCCATCCATCCAACCCACCCAGGACCTTCGCACCTGCTTCGTAGCTCGTGCCTTGCGCCGCTCGTCCAGGCTGCTGTAGCCGTCTGAGTCACGCAGTTGCTCAATGGTGATTGGGTTGCCGCCGAGCTGCAGCAGCCACAGGCGTGACAGCCCACGCAGCAGCCCTGCCGGGATAGAGGCCACCCTGGAAGCACCACAGGACAACGGTGGCACGCCTGTGCATCACAGGTATGCAGGTAGCGTGGTATGGTTTGACGTGTCAGGCACCAAAGGATCAGAAAGCGACAAAGATGAGACCAGCCCCGTCCCAGCGACTGACCTGTTGTTCTCCAGCTTGAGGCTCTGCAGGTTGGTGCACGTGCTGAGCGCCGCTGGGATGCCCGTGATGATGTTGCCCTGTGCTGATAGCTCCACCAGCTCAGCACATGCCCCTGCGTGCCAAACGACACAGCATTGTGGCACACACTCGTCCGCTCCCAGCCCTCCACCTGTCCAGCGCATGTTAGCACCCGGTACACACTCATCCACTTACAGCCCTTAAAGCACACCCTATGGTCATGCCCTTTTGCCCCACTTGGACCACTTGCTGGCTCACCCAGCTCGTCAGGCAGGGTGGCGACCTGGTTGCTGTCCAGCTGCAGCAGCTGCAGGTTGCCGAGGGCTCCCACTTGCGCAGGCACGCTTGAGATGCAGTTGTGTGAGACGTCCAGCACGCGCAGCTGCCGGCCGCACGCCTGCATCCAGTCCCCGTCCGCCTTGAGGCTGGTGAGCAGGTTGTGGTCCAGTGCCAGGTGCGTGAGGCCTTGCAGGGAGGCCAGCGCCTCCCACGGCACACCTGGGCACGCAGGCACATGGTCGAGCATACAACAATGCGTGCCCCCTCCTGCATTGTGCGGAGTTCCTTCATGTCGCGGTTGGACCTACGCACCTGAGTCAGATAGCTGGTTGTGGCTGAGCTTGAGGGTGGTCAAGGTGCCTCCTAGCCTGCCCAGGGCGGCTGGCACAGACGTGAGCGCGTTGTGGCAGGCGTCCACATGCTTGACGGCTCCCGCCCAACTGGACCAGGCGGCATGCTCAGGATCGTCCGCGCCGCTGGGTGACGCCAAGGCGCCTGGCCCCTGCTGCTGCTGCTGCAGCTGCCCCTGCTGCTGCTCCAGCAGCGTGTGTGGGAGGCTGATCAGCCCCAGCTCCCTGAGGACCACGATGCCCGTGGCCTTCCAGGCGCGCTGCCTCTCTGCCAGGTGCGGGAGGAAGCCTGTGGGCGCTGCTGCTGCTGCAGCCCTGGCACCAGGCGCTGCCCCCCTCGCGCCGGCAAAGTGTGCCTCCAGCCTGGCCTTGGTCTCGGCCATCTTGGCCTGGGTGGCGGCGCTGGCCACCTGCAGTGCACCAAGAGCACCTTCATGGGTCAAGGGAGAGGCTGCAAATGCTGCCGTGCACGGAGTTCCACCCCCGCACCTTGGCGCCTGCCGTGCTGACGACCCCGGAGGAGGCTGTGCTGCCGCCCAGAGCCATGAGCTTGGCGCCGTCAGCCACGCCCTGTGCTGCTAGAGGGCCTGGCCCAAGCACCTGCAGCGCGCAATGACTGCACGCTGGGCGCCTGGAGTGGAAAGCACGCCTGCGCTGCAGGCTGCAGCTGTCGCACCTTGCCCTTGTGTATGACCTTGATGGAGCGCGCCAGAGTGCCCGTTGTTGCAGCCACAGCGTCCAGGAGCTGCGCGCCCGTGGCCGCTGCGCTGACCGACACGTTGAAGGTGCTCGCCCCATGCTTGACCTGCAGCGCCCAGGATGGGACAGGTGCTGCTGATGCTTCTGATGCTGCCATTTAGTTCTGGACTGCTGCTTGCGGCGTTGGCGAGCACCCTCAGAGGTCTGGCACCCTCAGGAGCGAGCAGGACCCAAGGACGCGGTACGATATGCGATGCACTACCTCGTCGACATGCCTTCGTGCTCGCAGGAGCGATGGGCCTTCGCCGACGGTCTCACTTTGCAGGAGCGCTGCTCACTCGTCGCCAGTTTGCCTGGGGCGATAGTGCTTGTAGTGGGAGCAGCTGCTCTCAGGGCATCCTTGGGTGCAGCACAGGCAGCGGGCCCGACGTGCGCGTGGCGTGGCACCCAGGGTTGCCTGCCCTGATGCGCGGCTCGTCCTCGCAGCCAGTAGGTGGCCCACGCGCCCCTGACCTGATGCTGCTGCGTGCACCTGGCGCCTATTCTCTGGCCTGGCCGCTCTGCTGGCTTGGGCGTGTCTGGGTGCTCTGGACTGGCGCCACGCCCCGATGCCGCTGCACCCGTTGGTGACCTATACACACACACCTCGGCCACAAGCTGGATCGTCACAAGCTTTGCAGGCACACTCGGTACACAGGGCTCTTGAGCACCAGGCGGGCATACACTTCCCGCTCGGTTGGAATGTCTCCCAGCGGGTTGTGTTTGAGCCACCCGCTGTCCTCCCATGCCGAGGCCATTGCGTGCGACAACTCTGTGTGCGGCGCGCTCCCATGCTCGTGCGAGTGTGCGGGTGTGCGGGCTGGAAGGTACGGGTCACCGGTGCCTTGGTCCTCGCCCGGTTGCTCTTGAACAACCTGGGACGCGTCCGAGTGCAGCGGGTGCAACGTGAAGTGCTGCTGTGCATGCTGCGCAAACACCGTGCGCATGTGCCTGGCCGTGTCGCGTACGTCCGAGGTCAGGAGCACCGCGCCTCCTGGCGCCACGGCCTGGCTCGCGTCCTCAACGAACTGAGGCGTCACGACGTGGCGGGTTGTGCGGTAGTGCGGGTCCGGGTTCTGCACGAGCATGGTGGCGAGATGTGTGCTTGGCATGTGAGGTGATCATGTGCACGCCTTGTCCTTGCCGCTACAGGTCGCAGCTCCTGTGACCGCCTTGCTCTTCTCCTGCTCCTTCCTCCACTGGTTTCGTGCCCTTTCTTTCCTGCCCTTGTCTTCCAGACACCTCTGCTGCCGCGTGTTGTGGACAGGTAGCTGGTGCCTTGGTGGCTAGGACTGCGTGCTCTGGCCTGGGGCTCGTTGACCCCTCTGTCTTACTACCGCGGCTGGGCCCCCACCATTTGCAAGGCACACACACCTGCATCAGGACCTT
>QAXK01003546.1:0-12207 GCA_004335735.1 Chlorella sp. KRBP | reverse complement strand
TTCTACCGGGCCATGTAAGTGAAGTGAAGTAATTTACAGTGTGATACGGCCTGTGGACTCAGGGAACAGACTACCATCATGGGCTAAGCAAGCTAGACCCTCAGAGCCCCCCCCCTGTGCACTGTACCAACATACGGATTACTGCGGCACAGAGGCGACCTTGCGTCAAACACATGTCAAGCATTGCTGATGTCTGAAACATTCAACTGCTGCCTGGTCACTGGCAAGACTGTGATGCCTGCCAACATGCACACACAGGCCTGCCAAAAATGAAGCATACAACCAAGCAACAAAAAGGTGATAGGGTGGTACAGGGTCTCTTGGCTGATGCGGACAGCAGCAACTGGGTGAACCTGTCAGGTATCACAACGTATGGCAAGAGCAAATCCTGCACACTGCTGCACATAATGCATGTATCAGCCCTGCAAACAACTGCTTGGCATGTGGTGCGGTTGAGCTAGCAGGTGCCTGTCGCAGATGACGCCAGCTGCGTCGCACCATCGAGTGTGTGAGACCTCTGCGTAAGTGTAAAAAATCCAGCTGCTGACAGCTGTTCTGCTGGGTCAAACGCTGCTGCATCCTCAGGACAGTGTGCAGCTGGCTATGACTTCATGTCTTGCGTGCTGTTTGGTCGCCTGCTGCGGTTGGAGTTGCTCCTTGCTCCACTGCTGCTGCTGGCTCCATTGCTGCTGTTGGCTCCATTGCTGCTGTATTGTCAAGCCACCTGCTACTTAGGCAAGTGCTTCTGTGTCTCAGTGCGCTGACTCAACCATTGCAGGCGCTGCTGTTGCTGCTGCTGCTGCTGCTGTGGTCATTGAGACGGCTGCGTGTTTGCCTGCTGCCTGGTCATCAGCTGGGCTGTCCCTTGCAGCTGGGCTGCTGGGGGTAGGGGGGCTGCCATCAGATTCTGCGCCATCTGCAACCCCTCCTGCACCCTCAGGCAGTGGTGCCGCAGCCTCTGCCCCCTCTGTGATAGCCCCATTCATCCCGTCGACGGCGGCTGCCTCCCCAGCTGCCTGGCGCGTTGCTTGTGCAGCCTCAGGTGCTGCTGCTGCAGCTGCAGGACCACCCTTCCCTGACGTGTCAGCTGCTGCTGCTTCTTCAGCACCTGCTGGTGCTGCTGCTGGCTCAGCTGCTGGGTGATCGCCTGCATCTCCCGGCGCTGCAGCAGCACCCGCTGCTGCCGTGGCTGCTGCTGCTGCTGCTGCTGTATCCTGTGCACCTGCATCTACAGCTGCTACTGCCGATGGCTGGTCGCCCACGTCTGCAGGCACTGCTGCTGCTGCCGTGTCTGCTGCTGCTGCTGCTGCTGCCATGGGTTGCAGAGCCAGGCCCTGGCCGCCCGTTTGCCTCAGGAACTCGTGATACCTGATGAGGTCCTTGTCATCTGGCTGCAGCCCCTCCCACTGGCCCCTGCAGAACATGTAATAGGCGTCTGCGTGACGGGGCAGGCACACAGCAGGGCGGGCAGTGAACAAAGCACACAGGGACAGTCACCGTAGGGTCTCAAAAATTGGTGGTTCTGATGGTTTGCTTGTTGGAATGAACTGCTGTGGGTCCCCCCAGTCACTGTTCACATCGCCACCTACAGGGTAGATTCGCCACCTACAGGGTAGATAGCAGGTGTCTGTGTGGCATCCGACAAGCAGGGCATACCACCATGTAAGACCAAACGGCATACAATTCCGATGAAATCCCGACTCCCACTGCCAGGACCGAGAAAAAGGCAAGCAGATGCTGGCCCTGCCTAGATGAACTGCCTTGTGGATCTCACCTGCAGCATACTTGCCGATGCCGTACAGCTCTGTGGGACAGGTCCACTGCAGCAGTACAGCAGCACAGCAGTACACAACAGCAAAGAACAGTACCGGAGATACATGAGTGCACAACAGTCTATCAGTTGATGCATACACAGCAGTACGGCAGCAGTTGAACCACAGAGCTGTCAAGAAGCACAAACCAGAAAGCGGAAGCACGCAGTCGTTGGTCTGATGGCTGCATTGCAGCCAGGGTTTCGGTTCAGGTTCAACGCTGTTGAGTGAGACATTGAGTAAGACATTGAGTAAGACATTCCCTGCTTACGGATGGTCGTGCAGCCACTGGAGCTGTATGCGTTGTGGTTCAGGATGGGACCTGGAACACCCCTCGTGGGGCCAGGATGCATGCATGCCAGCACAGCCCATGCACAGCCCATGCATGGCCCGTACACAGCCCATGCGCAGCCCATGCATGCCAGCACGGCCCATGGCAGCAGGCACCTGCCCTTGCACGGTCCATGCACAGCCCATGCATGCCAGCACGGCCCTTGCACGGCCCTTGCACAGCCCATGCACAGCCCATGCATGCCAGCACGGTCCATGCACGGCCCTTGCACAGCCCATGCACAGCCCATGCATGCCAGCACGGCCCATACCAGCAGGCACCTGCCCTCACCTCCTTCTGCAGGAAGTCCTGAGACAGCCGCTGCACAGCCACTGCCCGCTTGTTGTGGAGGCCCAGGGGTGCTATGATGTCCCGTATTGCGTCAGTGTCAGCGGCCACAGCAGCTTCCGGGGTGGGGCACAGCTCCAGCAGCCTCCAAAACACACGCCGCACCTGCAGCGCATAGCAACAGCAGGCGGGGTTGACGTTTAGGGCTTCGGTGTATGGTGTTGACGTCAGCAGCATTAGTTCTGAAACCGTCCCGCAAGCAAGGGCACGATTACACACACCCAAACAGCGTGACATGCTCCACAACATGCATCTGATCCATGAAAAACAGGCCCACACGCATACCTGCTTGCCGCTGGTCTTGTTCAGCAGCATGCAGCCCAGCAGCAGCTGCCAGGGCTGCTGCCACAGCTCCTCCTCCAACAGCCCAAAGGGGCTCTGGGGGGCATCCCAGCCTGGCACAGGCTCCCTAGGGTTTAGCCCAGGCAGGTGCAGGTGTGCGTAGGGTTTAGGCTTGGGCGCAGAAACCCGCTGTGCCCTCTTGCTGCCGGAGACCGGGGAGGGCTTGTCGCTGCCAGGGGAAACGTCAGCCCCTGCTGCTGCTGCTGCTTCTGCGGTGTCTGCCGACGACGAGCGCGGGCTGCCCTGCTGCTGCTGCTGTCGCTGCTTGGACCGCTGCTTGCTGGGGGTGCCTGCATCTGAGTGGTCTGAGGCAGCCTCGTCAGAGACTGTAGAGGCAGCGAGCGACCTGAGCTCTGCCGCCATCGCAGCGATGTGTGCTGCATCGCCTGCTGTCGTCCCAGGCCCACCTGCTGCTCCTGATGCGGCTGCTGTCGTCCCTGTTGGCTTGCTCCTGCTGCCTGGGGACAGCACCACAGGCTTGCGCCCCTGTGCCAGCTGCTGCTTGATTCTGGTTTCTAGAGTTGCTGCAAAGCTGCTGCTTGGCCCATCTGCCTGTGCGTTGCCTGCAGCAGCAGCCTCGGGCGCGGACGCATGGGCTGCTGCTGACTCACGCCCCTGCTGCTGCTGTCTCTGCTGCCGCTGCGTGCTGTCCTGCTGCTGCAGCAGCTCTGCATGACTCTGCATATACTGGAATGTGTCTGTGTTGTGCTCAGGAAGCTGCGCGTGCTGCTGTGCATGAGCTGCGTCAAGGTGCTGCTGATGGTGGCTTTGTGGGTGGCGGGGTGGCAGGCCTGATGTGCCTGCTGCAGCAGCTGCTGCTCTTTCGGGCCCCTGCAACGCTTGGCGCAGGCGTTTGGCTGGGTTGGTCTCGGAGAGCTCAGCAGACGTCTTGAACTGGTATGCGCTGCCTTGCGCCCGGCCTTTCCTATGCTGCTTGGCGCACACATCCTTGTGCAGCTGCTCTAGCAGCTGCAGCTCGTAGGACAGTGTTTGTATGAGTTCCTGAGGGTCTAGATCAACCTGCTGCTGCTCGCTCTGCCGCTTCCTGCTGTGCTCTCGTCGCCGAGGCTGTGCAACTCTCCTGCCAGGACCCCAGCTTGGGTCAACTGTTTCCTTGGCATGCGTCAAGGGCTGGTCCGCTGATACTGGCCGTGGACCTCTGTGCGTGAAAGATGGCTTCTTACAGCGACTGCAACCTTTGCTGCTGTAGCGGCAACGGGAGCAACCAAGCTCACGCCCGTCCATCATTCAAGATCCAAAGCAGCTGTGGGTCGGTCCGCACACGCCCTTAGCTCTGCTAGAGTTGAGAGTCCATCAGTCAAATACAGGAAAAACGTGAGGATCCCCCGTCGTGCCAAGGCACGTATCAAAACTGTGTCAATGAGTCACTGTCACGTCATGGAATGCAAATGTGGACAGCTGCCATCTGAGGTCGTGCTGAGAGGGGAGTACAGAGTTCAGACCCTTTCTTGCAGATCCATCTACTCGTTTCAGTATCCGGGTCTGTTGGCATTAGTGCAACCCTGTGAACACATGTGCATTTGCACACGCAGCTTGCAGTCCTGTCCCAGCTGCTGCAGCCACCCACACATGTATGGCAGGCGCACATGCTCCTGTCTGCAGCTGCTGCCCTTTCACAATCAAACTGCTGTCAACGGTAGGTCACAGGAACGGGATGTCCGGCATGCTTCCCAACGCAGCGGGGCTCGGTAGTCACTGCGCACGCATGCATGCCCCTTCTGTCACAGTGTGAAGCACGTATGTGAATTTCACAATATTGTTTCTGCTACTGTGCATGCAGCTCAGTCCGCACTATGGCACGCCCTGGACTTCCAAGCCTTTCACATTGTTACTGCTGGAAGAAAAGCATGTCATGCATCACCAGTCAACCTTCAACGCAAGGATATGACGAAATGCGAGTTATGCATCATGATGCTAGAAGCAAGTGCCCGGCCTGTAAGATTGCTAATGGCATGCAGCAACATATGTGCAAATGGTGACCCACATGCTGATAGAATTGAGTTGCACTTGGTCTCCACACAATCACCCTGCCGACCAGTCCAGCCTGGCGCACAATGCGTAGCAGAGCCAACACAAGGCAACCAACAAGACTGAGAACCTCCAATACACAGGGAGGCCCATGGTTTGGCAGAAGATCCGCAAGGCACCTGGTGGAGCGTCGTTTCAAACGACCCCCTGCCACTTCCCACTGGACCCAGGGCTGGGGCTACCGGCCCTTGATTGACAGCACCCGATGGCATGCTGCTGCAGCCCACTGCCCGGCTGGTCCGGCCAGGCCAACTGATGGCACTGTACTGCGCACAGGATGGGTTGCCGATGGCTGGTACCCCTGATCTACCCATCAAACTAAAAACAAGCCAACCCTGTTGGGGTTTGTCACAGTCATTTGTCCAACGACGCGCCACACACAACTACACACCATGGCACGCTGGCATAAAATTGCTTGTCACAACTTGGCAAGCCTTGCAGCAGCTGCAAGGCCTGTGGCTGAAATGACCGAAAATACAACTCAACCGTTGAAAGGCAGCAGCCCAGCTGCAGCTACCTACTTGGCCTGACCTGGGCGCACTGCATACTACTGTAGCGGTCGCACTGCAACGATCAGAGGGTGTGCCATCACACCTTCCCTGTGCATGCAACACGCTACCCTGCTCCGTCCGAGCACATCCACTGGCAAGGTATGGTGTGGCCACGTGCCAACCGTTTGGGGGCCCCCTGCATGTCAATCAAATGCCAATAAATGCCTATGAAGAAGGGACTCCCTGAAGAGAGCGGCATCAACAAAGAAGCTTGCCTGCCATGTCTGACGAGACTGCCTGCCTTGACTCCAGAGTCAAGCATCATGCTGGCCGGGCCAGCAGCCATACTAGCTCTACGGCTAGTTTGGTGCATGCCGCTTCTTCTCATTGTTGAGGATGGCAGCAGTGCTGACCTTGCTAGGCTTCGGGCCGACCACAGCAGCAGCTGCTGCCACGGTAGGCTGGAAGCCGCCCCTCTTGGCTGTGGCGACGTCGTACTGATGGTCGAACAGCGACTCCACCTTCAGGTCCGCAGCAAGGTCCTCTGCTGTGATGGGGCCAGCACTGATGTGGGGGTAGAAAGTGATGGTTTTGGGTGTGCAGGGGTGCAGTGCGTTGAAGGCGTCGTCACTGAAGCGGCCCCTGTACTTGGTGAGGAGGTTGGTCAGGGCCGCTGTGCGGATGGCTGTCAGGGTGAACGTGATGGGTGTGCCAGGGGCGGCTGCCTGGCGCTTGGGTGCAGTGCTGCTGCCACCATGGACTGCATCCAAGCGGTCAGGCACAGCCTTCTTGAGGACGGGTGCAGGGGCTCCAGAAGAGACACGGTCATTGGATGTGTGATGCACCTTGTCCTCACTCTTCTTCCTGGAGGGCCTGTGTGCTTGGATTGCCGCCTCCTCAACCTCATTGTCGACCTTGTCGTCCTCGGCAAGCAGCTGGCGAGCGCCGTGGCGGGGCCGGCCCGGCAGCGCAGCGATGCCGACGGTGTCGGGCAGGCCCACGCGGAAGTTGGACAGGCGCAGCTCTGGGTCAGGGAATGTGATGTCCTTCAGAGGCACCAGCCACAGCTGCGTCTCGGAAACCTCACCAGCACCTGGCTGGCTTGGCTTCGCGACCGCGGTGACCTGGATGTAGCACGTCTTCTCCGTGCATCCGGGACGAGTGCGCAGCAGCGTCGCGAGGCGCGTGCTCCAGACCTCAGACGCGAAGTTTGGCAGCACCTGGTAGTCCGTCTGCAACACTGGTGCGACGCCGAAGCTGTGCCAGCCGCGGTTTGCAGGGCAGCTGGTGCCGTTCTGGTCGAGGGACAGCAGGCTCACGTAAACGGTCGTCATGACCGGCGTGACGCGGTCGTTGACGAGGAAGACGCGGACATTGGTTCCGTCCTGGAAGGCTTGCACTTGCAGGGGTGCGTACATGCGCTTCACGGAGTATGCCAGAGGCTTCCAGCGGCCTGCAGCACAAGAAGGAGGGCAGTCATGGGATTGACAGGTTGCTGCAACCAGCCTGGTGACAGTGATGTGGCTGCTTGGCATGGCTGCACCAAACTTGCATAAAAGGCTTGATGGATGCTGTTTCCCACCACTGCAGTCAGCAAACAGTCAGTGGTCGCAAGGCCCTTGCACAGTGTGCAGGATTGACCCACCTCCATAGTCATAGCTGCTCCAGGAGGCGAATTGTGCAATGTCGTTCAGCTGCCAGTACAGGACACCCATGGTGAGACCTGTGGCACGCAGCGCATTTGGGCAGTGCCAGGGAAAGCAGCCAGCAGCAGGGCATGACCTGGAAGGGCGACCGGGTTGGCGACCGGTTCATCATGCACTCCACCTGAGCAGTCGAGCTAGCTGCAGCTGGGTTGTTACAACAAGGTATCGCGAGCTGTGCTGCCACAGCGGCTGTCACTGTTGACGTCCAATAGAATCGATATTGTTGACTGCGTTGACCCCGTTCTCTATGACCTGCCTGCGTTGACTGAACCATGCCCATTGAGCCTTTTGTTGGCTCCCCAAACGGGCAATGTTTATGTACCTTGTGGCATCCATTTACATCCATTTACTGATACGAAACAACCCCCGTTGAGCCGCCATCGGGAATGCTTACCGGCTGGGTGGGAGCGCAGGCGCCTCCAGTAGTTGATGGCGGCCTCGTAGCAGCGGGCCTGCAGCACATCATGCGGCAGTGGTGAAAGGCGAGACACGGATCAATAACGGTCAGTGGGACGCAATGACGCAGTGATGCCAGCATTGGTCTGATGGTTGGCTTTGGATGCATCATGTCATGCCATTCAAATGAGCCAACAGGGGTCCCACTGGGGAGCACAGCTGTTTCTACAGGCCTGAGGCCTTGGCAGCTGGTGTCTCCACTGGGAAGCACAGCTGTTGAACAGGCTACAGGCCAGGCAGACCTGAGCACAGGCCTTGCTCAGCCAAGTTGGTGCCTGAGCCTCAGCCTCGGTGAGCCACTGTTAAGCCTTGGCAAGCGCACCTGCTGCATGTGTGTGATGTAGAAGAAGCTCTTGAACAGCTTGAGGGCATTCTCAGGGTCTGAGGGGGCCTTCCCTGCAGGGCCAAGCACACACACAGGACACCGTGTCAGGCTCAGAGTCAACTGATGCCAACAGCCAGAAGGCTCTCAGAGTGCCACCGTGGCTGATGGTGTTCAAAATGATGGCATCAGATGCGGCTAGCATGGGCATTAGATGTGGATAGCCTGTGCCACCAACTGAGTGTATGTCATGACAGCAACCGCAGGGGTACCGCGTATGCTGTCAACTGTCAGCCAGTACCAGGCGGCACCTGCGTGATTATTCACTGGTGGTATCTCACATGAAGCTGGCAGGCGGAAGTGGCGCTTGAACTGTGCCTCAAACATCTCCAGACCATTGCCGAACCTGCAACCAGTAAGTGATGCAGCTCGAGTCAGTCTCACTGGATGCCTCACGTCAGCCAGGCAAAAACCCGCCTCAGCATTATGGAGAGCTTTGCCTGCTGGGATGCAGCACGGCACTACTTTGAATGTTGCTGCCGTAGTTCAGCTGCTGACTTGAGCCTTCTCCAAGCACGGCCTTGTCCACCTCATCATCATTCCAGCCATTGGTGACACCTCATCATGAGACAGTGCCCTCAGATGCATGTAGGTGCCTGTGACCCACCTGCGGTTCCTGAAGCCCGTCATGGTGTTGTCCACCTGCCAGTCCTCTGGTGCTGTCGCCTCAGCATACGTGGCAAAGGTGGGGTAGGACTGGGATCCAAACTCTGAGATAAACTTGGACCTGCAGGCAACACCCAGGGGACCAGCAGCAAAGCATCAGTGCAACTTTAGACTCATGCATAAGCTCTAGTATCCGGATGATCCTGATACTGTCAGGTGGGGAGCTTTCCTCTGAGAGCCTCTGAGTGGGCGGCCCACTAACTGCAATCATGCTGGTGTCAACTTCCCGGTCCCCACTAAGTGGTGACTTGCAGCTTTGCAGGGACCAGACCCGGTGGTAACCTCGCATCATAAGCCCACTCGACTTGTTTGCATCAAACACCAGATTCTGTGTGATGAGCCATGCCAAGCTGCTGCACTGCACTTGGACAATGACACTTGCCAGAGCCACGTCATGTCTGGTGACTATCAGCCAAACTTACTTGGGGTATGTGGTCCAGTCTTCGCAGTCAGACTCGTATGCATACCAGTGCACGTCCCCGTAGCGCCAGTCCCAGTCGTCTCCCCACCGCTTGACGTACTCGCGGTCGTTGTCAGCAATCACGCCATTGCTGGGGCTGGAGTCGACGAATGGCATGGTGGGGTTGATCTGCGGTACGTAAGGCAGTACAGATGGGCAGTACCTTTGAGCAAGAAGTAAACAACTGTATGATACAGCCTGCGGCAACGGTGGCAGATTGCTGGGTCTGAAGCCAGCCGCTGGCAGCACCAAAAGGGGGCCCCATACTTGACGCAGCCCTGTAGAACAGTCCATTGCGCTGACAGTCACACATGTCCTGCCAGGGCTGTGGCCTGAGGCGGTGCTGCAGCTGGGCAGACCCGGTCACAGGTCAGGCTGGTGATGATCGGGAACAAAGTATAGGTTTGGCATATGTTGGTGACTGTGCAAATGCAGGCTGGAACACGCGTGTACGGCTGCAGCCTGGCGGCCAAGCCCTGAGGAACCCAATGCCCAATTTCCCCCCACTTACCGCCCTGATCTCCCTGCGGATGGTGTCGATGAAGAGTGTCTGGTAGTCGTTGGCAAACATGGCCCTGTTGCTGCGGGACTCAGCGTACCAGTTGAGGGAGCCCTCGATCTCGTTGTTGCCGCCCCAGATGGCCACGGAGGGGTTCCAGCTGAGGCGTTGCACCTGCAGCCGACTCGGTCGGACCACACAAGCCAACGGTTTCATTGTGGGCCAAAAAAAAAACAGCCCTCAACGCCCACATCACGTACCCGAGCAGGAGCACTGAGATTCGTTTGTCATGAGGACCTGCTCAACCATTGACGCATAACGACGGTCACTTGCACTAAACCCACCCTAACCCTGACTTCCAAAGTCCAAACCTTGCAACACCCACATCATCGTGATTCCCAGAAGCATGGATATCCCCAGGCTGGCAAACCTGCTCACTTGCTGGGTGACCTCAGCAGCCACGTTGTCGAGGAACTCGGGGTCGCGTGGGTAGGGTGCACACGCAAACATGGTCTCCATCCAGATCAGGATGCCATGCTCGTCAGCAAAGTTGAACAGGTTGGCGACGGGGTAGCGGCCGCCTCCCCACACACGGATCCTGCAAGCAGACAGTCAGTGTCACACTGACGGTCACGTGACGGTCACGTGCCTCAGTTCAGCAACCTGGCCAAGTGCTTGCTTGCTTGACTGAGTCACTGGCTTGAAGCCACACGGTACTTCGGCACAGCACTGCATAGCCCATGATAGTATGATACTACTGTGCACCTGCCAGGTCGCAGACCAGTGGGGCCCACACAGGTGCAGTGCACCTGTTGCGTGCGGCAAAACTTGCGGCCAGCCCTGAATCTCATGGTCACATCATACCCACATGTTCATGTTGCTCTCCAGGGCGTACTGCAGGGTGTCATTCAGGATCTGGTTGGATGCCTTTGTGTGGACGATGTGGGAGGGGATGTAGTTGGCTCCCTGCAGCAAGGCAGTACAAACGCACCATGCAGCGCACAGTCAAGGCCAATGCCAAGGCTCTATTGCTGTAGCAGAGCAGCAGGCCGCCTTTGACAAAGCTACCACTGTGACTGACATCAACAGAAGGGCCTTGCCTTCTGTACAGAGCTTTTGTGTTGGGGTGCACTAGCAGGTTTGACTCTGTTTGCCCACCGTGCCCGCGTGGCAAGACTTTTGTGATCACTCAGGAACCGGCATGAACTTCAACCCAGGGCAGCCGCTGTGACTTGCAGCCGCAGGCTTGAGCACCTAGCCTAGCTCATCAGGCTGATACACACACCTTCATGTAGATGGGGACCTTGTTGACCTTGAAGTAGAATGACTCGCCCTCAACGTTGGACTGGTTTGCAGTCTTCTCAAAGTGCTTCCAGATGCCATCCCTGGTTTGCGCCCAGTGGCCATCCGAGTTGTCCTTCTGCTGGTAAAAGTCGGCGTTGGGGTCCCAGCCCTTCTCGCCCGCGGGGAAGAGGTCCTTGACGGCCTCGCTGATCGGCAGTCGGACGAGCTCGACTGTGCGGAACCCGATCCTGCGCTTGAAGACGCTGCCGTCCCGCACTGCGACGGCGCACGCAGCAGGCAAAGCCGCTACGCCAGCGACATAGGTGTCGTCCATCGACACGGGCTGCTCCGACATGTAGTCGCTTGCCTCGGCAGCAGCAGCAATGAATGTCTGCAGCAGCTTGCGGTTGGCGGGCGAGCCATCCTTGTCGTCCGCGATGGCGCACGCTTTGCTCATGCTGTCGGGCGTGAACGAGATGACCACGTCGTACATGAACTGCTGGCCGTAACCGACGGGCCACCACAGCTCGACGGCGTTTTCGTCGACGGAGATCTTCGTGCTGACAGTCGCGAAGAGCATGCCGCCGGACCCGCGCTTCAACTTGACGCCGGTGCTGGTGTCCTTGTCTGCGAGCAGCAGCTCGTGCTTCTCTGAGATACCCAGCTCCGGGATCTCGACCTTGAGTGTTCCCTTGTCACCAGCTGTTGGCACTACGAACTGGGAGGTTATGTTGATGGCGAACTTGTTGCCGCTGTCAGCGGTGATGAGGTTCTGGGCCACGAATGCACCTGCAGCATGAACACCACATAGGTCTTGGTTTCAGTATTGACGAGCCTCTACTGCACGGGCTTCTGCAGACATGGTATGTTCAGAGCAGGCTTCACAGGTTGCATCGCGCAACCTGCAGCCAGCCATGCTGTCCTTGGCACGCCATGCAGACACAGGTGGCAGTCAAGCACTAATCCTTGCAACCTGCACATGGCATTGACTCAACCTGAGGTGTGCTCCCAACTAGTTGTGGTAGCCAGCGGTCGCTTTGATGCCTGCACATGCAGTGGCTGCTAAATGTCCTACATAATCCATGCCTTGCCATGGGGAGTGCCACAAACAAGCGCTACTGTGTCGGTTTGTGCAAGAGCATCCCCCAGTAGGCACTGCGCATCGCACTTACTTGTGAGTGTTGCAGTGTCATAGGCCAACAGGTTGACAAAGCCATGGATGCCAGATGCTGCATAGGCAGGCCCCCAGTCCCTGCAAGGTAACGACAACAGATTCGCCAACGGCAGGATAGTGGCTCTACGTCAGACCGCCAGTCTAAAGTACTCAAAGGCACAACGATATGTCCTTACGCCCGATGAGGCGTTTGCTGCAGCTGGAGCAC
>QAXK01003540.1:0-33366 GCA_004335735.1 Chlorella sp. KRBP | reverse complement strand
CCGCGTCCGGTATCCCGGTCATCGCGACCGGGTTCCAGGAGGACACCACCCCTGGCCCGGCGGAGCGCCTCCACCGCTCACCCGCCCGGATGAGAACGGTCTCATCGTCCTCTCCCACGGGTCTCATCGACGCCCGTGAGGCTGGCACCTCCCGAGGCGGCACCGGCCGCCCGACCAGCCAGGAGGTCCCCTCATGCGCAGCATCCCCCGCACGGCCTGGGTCGTGAGCGGCGCGCTCGGTGCCGCGGCGATCGTCGGCACGAGCGTGGCCGCCGGCGCCGCGAGCGCCGAGGACACCCCGAGCCCCGCCGCCACCAGCACCAGCGACGCCTCCTCGAGCGCGAGCCCGTCCGCGACGCCGAGCGCCGACCCGTCGCCGACCGACGTGCCGACCGTCCCCGCGCCGGCCGACACGGCCACCGCCGCGACCGCCGTCACCCCCGCCACCCCGGCGACGGCCGCGACCCCCGCCACCCCGGCGACCCCCGCCACCCCGGCCTCGGCCGCCACCTCGCCGACGCCCGCCTCGCCGGCGACCCCCGTGACCCCGGCCTCCCCGGTGTCCGCGGCGACCCCGGCCAGCCCCGCCAGCCCGGCGACGGCTGCCACGGCCGCCACCCCGGCGACCCCCGCCACCCCGGCGACCCCCGCCACGCCGGCCACCCCCGCCACGGCGCCGAGCGCGGACTGACCCGTGGCGCAGCCGGGTCCGGACGTCGTCGGGGAGGACGCGGGCGACCTGCTCGCGCTCGCCACGGCGACGACCGGTGCCCGGATGGTCGGCCACACCCTGCACGCGGTCGACGCACGCCCCGGTGACGGCACCACCGCCGGTCACCGCGTCCGGGTCGAGCACCCGGACGGCACGACGGGCGAGGACTACGTCCTCCTCTCGACCTCCGCGGCCCGCGGGGTCGACCTCACGGCTCCGGGCCTCGTGACGCTCGGGTCGGAGGAGGGACGGGTCATCGCCTGGCGGTTCCCGGACGACCCCGCCCTGCCCGGGCTCGGCCCGGCCTGCGACCCGGTCCGCGCGGCCTCCCTGCTGCCGCGCGGACCGCTCGCCGGCCTGGCGCTCGTGGGCTACCGCCCGTTGCGCCGGGCCGTCGTCCGTCTCGACCACGCCGCCGGCACCGCCTGGGTCAAGGTCCTGCGCACCGCGCCCGGGGCCCGCGGCGGATGGGCCGACGTGCGCCACCGGCTGCACCTGCTCGCCGGTGCCGGCCTCCCGGTACCCGCGGTCTCCGCCGAGGACGAGGGCCTCGGGCTGCTCGTCCTCGACTCCCTCCCCGGCCAGCCGCTGCTCGACGCGGTCGTCGCCGACGACGCCCGGGGCGTGGAGGTCGACGACCTCGTCGCGCTCCTCGACCGCCTCCCGCCCGAGGTCCTGGCCCTGCCCGCTCGGCCGGCGTGGTCCGAGCGCTCCCGCCAGTACGCCGCCGCGCTGGCCGCCACACTGTTCGCCGCGCGCGCCGCCGCCGCGGGCGAGGCCGTCCACGACCTCTCCGCCCGCGTCGACCTCGGCCCGCTCGTCGCCACGCACGGCGACCTCCACGAGGGCCAGCTCACCGCCGACCCCTCGCCGGACGGATGGCGCCTGCGCGGCCTGCTCGACGTCGACACGGTCGGACCGGGTCACCGGGTCGACGACCTCGCCTGCCTCGTCGCCCACGCCCTCGCCCTCGGGCCGGCGGGGGCCGCCGTCGCCGACCGCTGGCGCGCCCGCGCCCTCGACCTCGTCGCCCCCGACGCCCTGGAGGTCCGGACCGCGGGGGTCCTGCTGTCGCTCGCCGTCGGTGCCCACGACCGGGCCCGCGCCGGCGTGACCCCGTCGGCCGGCCTCGGCGCCGAGGCGCTGCTCGCCCTCGCGGAAGCGGCCCTGGCGCGCGCGGGAGCCGCTCAGCCGTCGAGCCGGTAGCCCATCCCGCGGACCGTCGCGACGACCTGCGGGCCGAGCTTGTTGCGCAGGTAGCGGACGTAGACGTCGACGACGTTGGAGCCCGGGTCGAAGTCGTACCCCCACACCCGAGACAGCAGCTGCTCGCGCGAGAGCACCTGGCCGGGGTGGCGCAGGAAGGCCTCGGCGAGCGCGAACTCGCGTGCCGACAGCTCGACCTCCCGCCCTTCCACGACGGCCCGCCGGGTTCGCAGGTCGAGCGCCACCGAGCCGTGCGACAGGGTCGTCGCCTCGCCCGGGCCGGCCGGCGCGCTGAGCCGGAGCCGGATGCGGGCGAGCAGCTCCTCGAACCGGAAGGGCTTGGGCATGTAGTCGTCCGCGCCGCCCTCGAGCCCGGCGACGGTGTCCTCCACCGAGGTCCGCGCCGTGAGGATGATGACGGGGGTCGCCGAGCCGGCCTCGCGCATCCGGCGGAGCACGGCGAACCCGTCCTGGTCGGGGAGCCCGAGATCGAGGACGACGAGGTCGACCTCACCCGCCTGCACGTGCGCCAGCGCCTCGCCACCCGTGCGCACGGTGGTCGGCTGCATCCCGGCCGCCCGCAGCCCCTTCGCGACGAAGGCGGCGATCCGCTCCTCGTCCTCGACGACCAGGATGCGGCTCACGGGACCTCCTCGGGGAACAGCTCGAGCGGACGGGTGGTGGCGGAGCTCGCGGCGACGGGCAGGTCGAGCACCACGGTCGTGCCGGCGCCGCGGACCGACGACAGCTCGACCTCCCCGCCGTGCCCGGCGACGATGGCCGCGACGATCGCGAGCCCGAGCCCGGACCCGGGGATGCCGGCGTCGACCGCGGCCCGGCCGCGCGCGAACCGCTCGAACACCCGGTCGACGTCCTCGGCGTCGATGCCCTGCCCCTCGTCGGTCACCCTCAGCCGCAACCGGTTCCCCGCGAGAGAGGACCCGATGGTCACCCGCGAACCGGGCGCGGAGTAGCTCACGGCGTTCGCGGCCAGCTGCAGCCAGGCCTGGGTGAGGCGGACGGGGTCGACGTCGCACTCGACATCGGCGCGCTCGCCGACGACCCACTCGCGGCGTCCGAGCATCCGGGCCTTGTCGAGGACGTCGTCGGTGAGGATCCCGATCCGGGTGGGCGTGCGGCGGACGAAGTCGGGCCGCTCGGTGCGGGCCAGGACGAGGAGGTCGTCGACGAGGACCCGCATCCGGTGGACCTCGTCGAGGGTCAGCTCGCGGGTGGCCTCGACGTCCGCGGGGTCGGCCGTGTCCATCAGCTCGAGGTGGCCGCCGATGACGGTGAGGGGAGTGCGCAGCTCGTGGCCGACGTCGTCCAGGAGCCGCCGCTGGCCGTCGATGGAGGCCTCGAGGCGGTCGAGCATCGCGTTGACCGTTCGGGTCAGCTCGGCCACGTCGTCGGTCCCGCGCACCGGGATCCGCTCGGAGAGATCGGTCTCGGTGATCCGCTGCGCCGTCTCGCGCAGGTCGTCGAGCGGCCGGAGCAGGCGGCGCAGCACGACGGACCCGGCGACGGCGACGACGCCGAGGGCGCCGAGCGCGACGAGCGCGTAGGTCCGCCAGGTGGCGGCCAGCGCGTCGAGCTCGGCGTCGCGGTCGGCGGCGAGCACGTAGAGGCCGAGCCGCGGGTCACCGCTCACGCGCACCGGCACGGTGGCCACGCGGTACGTCGTGCGGGTCGTCGTGACCGTGGTCAGCCGGGCCCCGTCGGTGGGGATGCCGGCCACGGCGTCGACGAGCTGCTGGTCGTCCTCGAGCCGGAGCCGCACGGTGCGCGGTGCGTACCAGGTGGGCCGTCCGTCGACGAGGGCGAGCATCCCCTCGTCGGGCAGCGGGACGGTCTGCTGCAGGGCACGCCGCAGGCTCTCGGGCGCGCCACCCTCGGTGGTGCTCGACGCCGACTGGCGCAGCTGGGCGACGGCCCGGGTGAGGTTGGCCTCGATGCGCTCGTCGGCCTGCCGGCGCTGGATCACCCAGGTGAGGACCCCACCGACCGCGAGGGCGAGCAGCACGAGCAGGACGAACACCGCGACCACCTTGGCGCGCACGGTCGGCCCCCTGCGTCCCGGCCCGCCCGCGTCAGCGGTCGTCACCGTCGTCCCCGTCCCGGCCGTCGCCGCCGTCGCCGTCCTCGTCGTCCTCGTCGTCCTCGTCGTCCTCGTCCGGCTCGTCGGGCTCCTCGCCCTCGTCGTCGTCGTCGGTCGAGCGGGGAGCCGGCGGGTCGACGGGGGCCGGCGGGGCAGGGCGGGCCGAGGCGCTGGGGCGCGGCGTCGGGGTGGCCGAGGGGGTCGGCTCCGACGCCGGGGTCGGGTCGCCGGTCGGTGTCGGCGTCGGGGCAGGCGTCGGGTCGACGAGCACCGGCTCGCCGAGGGGCTCGTCCGGCGGCGGGGCGAGGGTGGAGGCCAGTGCGGCGCCCCCGAGCCCCAGCGCGACGGTCAGCGCGAGGAGGGCGACGGCGAGGGCACGACGGGACACCCCGTCATCCTCCCAGCCGGTCATGAGACGGCGATGAGAGCCGGCGGCCGACCACCGCGGCGGGGTGTGACCGGCGTCACACCGGCACGCCGACGAACATGCCCCCGTGGGCATGTGGCCCCCGACAGGATGAGCCCGCCGCGGATCGGAATATCCCTGTCGGGGACGTGTCCCCGTCCGCCCTGTGGCCGGCCGGCCCCGCTCCCCACCCCCTGCACCGGGGAGCGGGGCCGCCGCGTCCGCGGAAACCTGTTGTGAGTGAGTGCTCACTCATTTATGATCGTCCCTCGTGACCCCCCGCGCGCCCGCCATGAGCCCCGAGGACCGTCGCTCGGCCCTCGTCGAGGTGACGATCCCGCTGCTGCGCGAGCACGGCGCCGCCCTGACGACCAAGCAGGTCGCCGAGGCGGCGGGCATCGCCGAGGGCACCGTGTTCCGTGCCTTCGGCACCAAGGACGACCTCGTCCAGGCCTGCGCCACCGCGGTGTTCGACAGCACGCCGGCGGTCGCCGCCCTCCGGGGCATCGACCCCGGCCTCCCCCTCGACGAGCGGCTCACCGCCGGTGTCGACGTGATGCAGCGGCACGTCGAGCGGATCGTCGGGCTGATCTCCGTCCTCCACCACGCGGGCGCGCCGGCGCCCATCGACCCGAAGCGCCGCCGCGGCGCGAGCGACCCCGCCGTCGACGCGGCCTTCACCGACCTCATCGGTCCCGACGCCGCGACGCTGCGCAAGCCGGTCCACGAGGTGATCGGCCTCCTCCAGCTCCTCACGCTCTCGAGCGTCCACCCGCTGATGTCCACCGGTCGGCTCGACGCCGCCGAGATCGTCGACGTCGTCCTCGACGGCACCCGCCACCACACGACCCGAGGGACCCGCTGATGCTGCTCCGACTCGTCCGCACCCACCTTCGGCCCTACGCCGCCCCGCTCCTGCTGCTCCTCGTCCTGCAGCTGGTCGGCACGCTCGCCTCGCTGTACCTGCCGAGCCTCAACGGCCGGATCATCGACGAGGGGGTCGCGGTGGGCGACACCGGGTTCATCGTCACCGCGGGGACGTGGATGCTCGGCGTCTCCGTCGTCCAGATCGCCGCGACGATCGCCGCCACCCGCATCGCCGCCCTGACCGCCGCCTCCCTCGGGCGCGACGTCCGCGCGGCGGTCTTCTCGAAGGTCGGCTCGTTCTCGGCCCGCGAGCTCTCCTCCTTCGGGGCCCCGACCCTCATCAGCCGCACGACCAACGACGTGACCCAGGTCCAGCAGGTGGTCTACATGGGCCTGGCGATCATGGTGTCGGCGCCGATCATGATGGTCGGCGGTGTCTTCATGGCGCTGCGCGAGGACATGGGGCTGTCCTGGCTCGTCGCCGTCGCGGTGCCCCTGCTCGGGCTCTCGGTCGGCCTCGTGATCAGCCGGATGGTGCCGCACTTCCGGGCGATGCAGAAGGCCGTCGACACCGTGAACCGCATCCTGCGCGAGCAGATCACGGGCATCCGGGTGGTGCGGGCCTTCGTCCGCGAGGACGTCGAGCGCGAGCGCTTCGCCGAGGCCAACCACACCTACACGAACACCGCGCTCGCCGTCGGGCGGCTGATGGCCCTGGCCTTCCCGATCGTCATGGTCGTCTTCAACGCGAGCACGGTCGCCGTCATCTGGTTCGGGGCCATGCGCGTGGACTCGGGCGCCATGCAGATCGGCGCCCTGACCGCGTTCATGTCCTACCTCATCCAGATCCTCATGTCCGTGATGATGGCGACCTTCATGTCGATGATGATCCCGCGGGCCTCGGTCTCGGCCGGGCGCATCGAGGAGGTCCTCGACACCGAGTCCTCCGTCGTCCCGGCCGCCGACCCCGTGCCCGTCCCGGACGGGCCGGTCGAGCTCGAGCTGCGGGCCGCGACGTTCTCCTACCCGGGCGCCGACTCCCCCGTCCTGCGCGAGGTCTCGTTCACCGCCAGCCCGGGCACGACGACCGCCGTCGTCGGCTCGACCGGCGCCGGCAAGACGACGCTCGTCGGGCTCGTCCCGCGGCTCCACGACGTCACCGGGGGAGCGGTGCTCGTCGGGGGCGTCGACACCCGCGACGCCGCGCTCGAGGACCTCTGGTCACGGATCGGCCTGGTCCCTCAGCGTCCCTACCTCTTCAGCGGGACGGTCGCCAGCAACCTGCGCCACGGCGACGCCGACGCGACGGACGACGAGCTGTGGGAGGCGCTGCGCATCGCCCAGGCCGAGGACTTCGTCCGCGCGATGCCCGGAGGCCTGGACGCGCCGATCGCCCAGGGCGGCACCAACGTCAGCGGCGGGCAGCGGCAGCGCCTCGCCATCGCCCGGGCCCTCGTCCGGCGGCCCGCGGTCTACCTGTTCGACGACGCCTTCTCGGCCCTCGACGTCGCCACCGACGCCCGGCTGCGGGCCGCGCTGCGGCCGGTCACCCGCGAGGCGACGGTCGTGCTCGTCGCCCAGCGCGTCTCGAGCATCGTCCACGCCGACCAGGTCGTCGTCCTCGAGGACGGCGCCGTCGTCGGGGTCGGCACCCACGAGGAGCTGCTCGGCTCCTGTCCCACGTACGTCGAGATCGTCGAGAGCCAGCAGGCGATGGAGGAGGTCGCGTGAGCGAGCTGAAGTCGGCCGAGGAGAAGGCCGCCGAGGAGCGTCGCGGACCGGCCGGCGCCCGCCGCGGTGGCCCGCCACACGCCCAGATCGGCATGCCCACCGAGAAGTCCCAGGACTTCGTGCCGTCGGCGAAGCGGGTGCTCGCGCTGCTGCGCCCGGAGCGGATGGTCGTCGGCGGCTCGCTCGCCCTGGCCCTCGTCAGCGTCGTCCTCAACGCCGTCGGCCCGAAGATCCTCGGGCGGGCCACCGACCTGATCTTCGCCGGTGTCTTCAGCCGGCAGATCCCGGCCGACGTGACGCAGGAGCAGTTCGTCGCCGGGCTGCGGGCCCGCGGGCAGGGCACCGTCGCCGACGTCCTCGCCGCGATGGACCACGTCGTCCCGGGGCAGGGCATCGACTTCGGGGCCGTCGGCCAGGTCCTGCTCGTCGTCCTCGGCATCTACCTCGTGGCCGCCGCGCTCCAGCTCGTGCAGGGCCGGCTGCTCACGACCGCGGTGAACCGGACCGTGTTCCGCCTGCGTCGCGACGTCGAGGACAAGCTGAACCGGCTCCCGCTACCGTACTTCGACGCCCAGCCGCGCGGCGAGCTGCTGAGCCGGGTCACCAACGACATCGACAACGTCGCGCAGAGCCTCCAGCAGACGCTCAGCCAGCTCGTCACCTCGTTGCTGACCGTCGTCGCGATGATCGCGATGATGCTCTACATCTCGCCGCTGCTCGCGGTCATCGCGCTCGTGACGATCCCCGTGACGATGGTCGTCACCGCGGCGATCGGCAAGCGCTCCCAGGGGCACTTCGTCCAGCAGTGGAAGAGCACGGGGCAGGTCAACGGGGTCGTCGAGGAGACCTTCACCGGTCACGAGCTCGTCAAGGTCTTCGGGCGACAGGCCGAGGCCGACCGCGAGTTCGCCGAGCGCAACGACGCCCTCCACCACGCGAGCTTCCGCGCCCAGTTCATCAGCGGCGTCATCATGCCGACGCTGATGTTCATCGGGAACCTCAACTACGTCGCCATCGCCGTCGTCGGCGGGTTCCGCGTCGCCAGCGGCGCGATGAGCCTCGGTGACGTGCAGGCGTTCATCCAGTACTCCCGCCAGTTCACCCAGCCGCTGACCCAGGTGGCCTCGATGGCCAACCTCATGCAGAGCGGGGTCGCCTCCGCCGAGCGCGTGTTCGAGGTGCTCGACGCCCCGGAGCAGGAGCCCGAGTCGGGCACCCCGGCGCGCATCGACGACCCCCGCGGACGCGTCGCCTTCGAGGACGTCTCGTTCTCGTACACCCCGGAGAAGCCGCTCATCGAGCACCTCGACCTCGTCGTCGAGCCCGGCCAGACGGTGGCCATCGTCGGCCCGACCGGTGCCGGCAAGACGACGCTGGTCAACCTCGTGATGCGTTTCTACGAGCTCGACGGCGGGCGGATCACCCTCGACGGCAAGGACATCCGCGAGCTGACGCGCCACGACCTGCGCTCGCGCACCGGCATGGTCCTCCAGGACACCTGGCTGTTCGCCGGGACCATCCGCGACAACATCGCGTACGGCCGGCCTGGCGCCACCGAGGAGGAGATCCTCGAGGCGGCCCGCGCCACCTACGTCGACCGCTTCGTCCACTCGCTGCCCGACGGCTACGACACCGAGCTCAACGCCGAGGCCGACAACATCAGCGCCGGTGAGCGCCAGCTGGTCACCATCGCCCGGGCCTTCCTCGCGAACCCCTCGCTGCTCATCCTCGACGAGGCGACGAGCTCGGTCGACACCCGCACCGAGCTGCTCGTGCAGCACGCGATGGCCGCGCTGCGCAGCGACCGGACGAGCTTCGTCATCGCGCACCGCCTCTCGACCATCCGGGACGCCGACCTCATCCTCGTCATGGAGGACGGCCGCATCGTCGAGCGGGGCTCGCACGCCGAGCTGCTCGCCGCCGGTGGCGCCTTCGCGCGGCTGCACGCGGCGCAGTTCGAGGGCGCGATCGCCGACCCGGACGCGGACGGGGTCGCGCCGCCCGGCCCGCCCGCGATGGCGGGTCCCCGCACCTGACCTCGGACCGGGCCCGAACTCGCCCGACCCGCGGGCCCGCTCCCGCGGGGGTGAAGGGCTAGCGTGTCGGGCGGTGCCGGCTCGGGCACCGTCTCGACGTGGAGCGGGTGGTGGGCGTGGTCGCTGCAGGAGCACAGGCACTGGTCGGAGGGCTCCCGGCGGCGCTACCCGGCGCCGACACCCTCATCGACGCCAGTCCGGTCGACTACCTGATCCTCGTCGTGTACTTCGCCTTCGTCCTCGGCATCGGGGTCATCGCGCGGCGCTCGGTCTCGGACTCGGTCGACTTCTTCCTCTCCGGTCGCTCGCTGCCGGCCTGGGTCACCGGCCTGGCCTTCATCTCGGCCAACCTCGGCGCCGTCGAGATCATGGGGATGAGCGCCAACGGAGCCCAGTTCGGCATCCCGACGGTCCACTACTTCTGGGTCGGCGCGATCCCCGCGATGCTCTTCCTCGGCGTCGTGATGATGCCCTTCTACTACGGCTCGAAGGTGCGCTCGGTCCCCGAGTTCATGTTCCGGCGCTTCGGCACCGGGGCCCACCTGGTCAACGCCCTCTCCTTCGCGGTCGCCCAGCTGCTCATCGCCGGCGTCAACCTCTACCTGCTCGGCAGCATCGTGCGGGCGCTGCTCGGCTGGCCGCTGTGGGTCTCGCTCATCGTCGCGGCGATCATCGTCCTCTCGTACATCACCCTCGGTGGGCTCTCGGCGGCGATCTACAACGAGGTCCTCCAGTTCTTCGTCATCGTCGCGAGCCTCCTGCCGCTCGTCCTCATCGGCCTGCACCGCGTCGGCGGGTACGGCGGCCTCAAGGACAAGATCACCGAGATGGCCGCCGCGGCCCCGGCGAGCGCCGAGGTGCCGCCCGCCGCCCAGCAGCTCGAGTCCTGGCCCGGTCAGGCGCTCTCCGGCTTCGACAACCCGTTCTGGTCGGTCGTCGGCATCGTCTTCGGCCTCGGCTTCGTCCTGTCCTTCGGCTACTGGACGACGAACTTCGTCGAGGTCCAGCGGGCGATGGCCTCGGAGTCGATCTCCGCGGCGCGCAAGACCCCGGTCATCGGTGCCTTCCCGAAGATGTTCATCCCGTTCCTCACGATCTTCCCGGGCATGATCGCCGCGGTCCTCGTCCCCGAGATCATCGACCTCAAGAACGGCGGCAGCCCACCGGGTGGCGCGTCGGGCGAGGGCGTGAAGTACAACGACTCGCTGCTGTTCCTCATGCGCGACCTGCTGCCCAACGGCCTGCTCGGCCTGGCCATCACGGGTCTGCTCGCCGCCTTCATGGCGGGCATGGCGGCCAACATCTCCGCCTTCAACACGGTCTTCAGCTACGACCTGTGGGAGCGCTACATCCGCAAGGACCGCTCGGACGACTACTACCTGCGGATCGGCCGGCTCGCCACCGTGGGGGCCACGGTCATCGCGATCTTCACGGCGTTCGTCGCGAGCGGGTTCGGCAACGTCATGGACTACCTCCAGACGCTCTTCGGGTTCTTCAACGCCCCGCTGTTCGCGACCTTCATCCTCGGCATGTTCTGGAAGCGGATGACGGCCACGGCGGGCTGGACCGGTCTGGTGTCCGGCACGGTGTCGGCGGTGCTCGTCGCCTTCCTCAGCGAGGACGCCTTCGGGTCGGCCTCGCTCGGGGTCATCCCGCTCGGCGGGCAGGGCGCGGCGTTCGTCGCGGCGGCCACGGCCTTCGTCGTGGACATCGTGGTCTCGCTCGCGGTGACGATGGTGACCCAGCCCAAGCCCGCGGAGGAGCTCGTCGGGCTGGTGTACTCCGAGACCCCGGTCGAGCAGCGCACCGACCCGAACGAGGCGACCTACCCCTGGTACCGCCGGACGGTGCCGCTGGCGAGCCTCGCCCTCGGCATGGTCGTCGTCCTCAACATCCTCTTCTGACGAAGGAGCAGTCATGGCAGACACGCACAAGGCCGGCGCCTTCGACATCCGCAACGTCATCGGGTCGCTGCTCGCGATCTACGGGGTGATCCTCCTCGCGATGGGTCTCTTCGCCGACGCCGAGACCGAGAAGACCGGTGGGGTCAACGCCAACCTCTGGGCCGGGATCGCGCTGCTCGTGGTCGGTCTCGGCTTCATGGCCTGGGCCCGGGTCCGGCCGATCGTCGTGCCCGAGGACGTCGAGCACGTCACCGACGACCCCACCCGTCCGGCGCCGCGCAAGAAGCCGCGTGCCGGGCACTGACGGCGACCGGGCGGTGACCGGCGCTCCGGCGCGGGTCGGTGACCTCGACGCCCACCTCGCCGTGCCGGCGGGCGAGGGGCCCTGGGCGGGGCTGGTGCTCGTCCACGAGGCCTTCGGTCTCGACGAGAACATGCGCGCCCTCGCCGACCGGATGGCCGGCGCCGGGTTCCTCACCCTGGCTCCCGACCTCTTCACCCGGGGACGTCCCTCGACCTGCCTGCGGCAGACCTTCACCGCGCTGCGCCGGGGGAGCGGGCGGGCCTTCGACGACGTCGAGGCGGCCCGGGAGCAGCTGGTCGCCGACGAGCGGTGCACCGGACGCGTCGGGGTCATCGGCTTCTGCATGGGCGGTGCCTTCGCGCTGGCCCTCGCCGCGCGGCCCGGGTGGGACGCCGCCGCGGCCAACTACGGGATGCTCCCCGCCTCGCCGGCCGCGCTCGACGGCGCCTGCCCGGTCGTCGCGAGCTACGGCGGGCGGGACCGCAGCCTTCCCGGGGCCGCCGGGAAGCTCGAGGTGGCCCTGGCGGCCCGGGGCGTGCCGCACGACGTGCGGGAGTACCCGCGCGCGGGGCACTCGTTCCTCAACCCGGCGCCGGCGGGCGCGTGGTGGCTGGCGCCGGTCGCGAGGTTCGTCCTGCACGCCGGCCCCGAGCCGGAGTCCGCGGCCGACGCCTGGCACCGGATCGACACCTTCCTCGCCGAGCACCTGGGCACTCCCGCGGGCTAGACGACCCTCCCCGCCACCCTCCACCGGGGCAGCAGCCCTGCGGGGTCGTGCGCCTCGCCGCCGCGGTTCCAGAGGCCGAGGTACAGGTCCACCGCGGGCCCGGAGAGAACGGCCGCGCCGAGGGGGACGGGGGTCGCGGGGCCGAGCCGTTGCGTGGACACCGCGTCGGTACCGACCTCGAGCAGCCAGCGCTCGCCGGTGTCGGCGGCGACCACCGCGGGGTAGGGCGCGACCTCGGCACGAGGTCCTCTGCCCCGGCGCGGCCAGAACCCGACGAGCAGCTCGTCGATGCCGTCGAGCGCGGTGGCCGCGTCGAACCACGCGTCCTCGGCCAACAGCACCCGTCCCTCCCGGGCCGCGAGCGCGTCGAGGGCGTGCACGGTCGTCTCGTGGTGCTGGCGCCGCGCCCAGAAGTGCCGGGCCGGCGGGGCGTCGCGCAGGAAGGTGAACGCCTCGAGGTCGTCCGGGGCGGTGCGGAGGGCGGCCAGCAGGTCCGCTGCACCCGAGCGCAGCCAGGCCAGGAGGTCCTCGGCCGCCCGCCCGTCGGCCTCGAAGGACGCGATGCCGACCTCACGGGGGTCGCGGCCGCCGAGCATCGCCGTCGCCCAGCGGTGGACCGCGCCCTGGTGCACGACCAGGTCGTGGACGGTCCAGTCCGGGCACGTCGGTACCCGTGCGTCGTGCCGCGACCCGGCCCACTCGGCGAGCCGGTCGACGGCGACCTCGAGGCCGGCGACATGGGTCTCGGTGTCCTGCAGCGGCGTTGCCATCGTCAGAGTGTGCCAGTCGCGCCGTCCGTTGTCCCGGAGCTGCCGGCTGACCGCCGGTGGGCCGGCAGCCGGGGCGTGTGAAGAGCGTGTGAACTCCGTGTTGCGCGGACCCGGATCGGTCGGCGGCGGTCCCCGGAGCCCGTACTGTTGGCGACTCGGGCCCCCGTCGCGGGGCCCACCGGTCCGCCCGGAGCGGACCTTCACAGGCACTGGTGCCGCCCGGGGCGCCACCGTCGGCCCTCTCCTTTCTCACGACCATGAACACCGCAGGGGGTGCCTCGTGTCGTTCGACCCTTTCCACGACCTCGTTGCCGGAGACGTCCGGTACGCCGACGAGCGGCGCGCACGTGGCGACGCCGCGTACACACCGCTCGTCATCCTCATCACCGCGCTCGGCGCCATCGGCGTCGTGCTCTACGCGACCTTCCTCCTCGACCCGGAGAACCGCGGCGACTGGCTGCCGTGGCTCGTCGTCATCACGGCCGAGAGCATCCTCGTGGCCCACGCGCTGCTCGCGATGTGGACCACGCTCGCCGGCGCGGCCAGCCCGCGCGACTACACGTACCACGCGGCCCGCGACGCGCTGCTCGACCCGGCCGGCGCCGCGCTGCACCCCGACGACCCCACCCGGTGGCCGCTGCTGCTCGAGGGCCGGCAGGTGGTCGTCGACGTCTTCGTCACCGTGTACGGGGAGCCGCTCGAGACGGTGCGGCGCACCGTGACCGCCGCCCGCGACCTCACCGGCGAGCACCGCACCTGGGTCCTCGACGACGGCCGCTCCGACGAGGTCCGCGACCTCGCGGGGCAGCTCGGCGTCCGGTACCTGCGCCGGCTCTCCTCCGGCGGGGCCAAGGCGGGCAACGTCAACCACGCGCTGACCGTCGCCAAGGGCGACCTCTTCGTCGTCCTCGACGCCGACTTCGTGGCCCGCCCGCAGTTCCTCGTCGAGACGGTGCCGTTCTTCGTCCGCGAGGACGTCGCGTTCGTCCAGACGCCGCAGGCCTACGGCAACCTCGACAGCGTCATCTCCCGGGGCGCCGGCTACATGCAGACCGTCTTCTACCGGTTCATCCAGCCGGGCCGCAACCACTTCAACGCGGCGTTCTGCGTCGGCACCAACGTCGTCTTCCGCCGCTCGGCGATCGACGACATCGGCGGCATGCACACCGACTCCAAGTCGGAGGACGTCTGGACCTCGCTCATGCTCCACGAGCGCGGCTGGCGCAGCGTGTACGTGCCCGACGTGCTCGCGGTCGGCGACGCCCCCGAGACCATCGAGGGGTACACCAAGCAGCAACAGCGGTGGGCCTCAGGCGGTTTCGAGATCCTCTTCCAGCGCAACCCCCTGTCCCCGAGGCGGCGGCTGACGGCCGAGCAGCGGATCATGTACCTCGTCACGGCCACGCACTACCTCACCGGCATCACGCCGGGGCTGCTGCTCCTCGTCCCGCCGCTCGAGATCTTCTTCGACCTGCGCCCCGTGACGATGGACACCGGCGTCTGGACGTGGCTGCTCTACTACCTCGGCTTCTACGGGATGCAGGTCGTCCTGGCCTTCTTCACCCTCGGCTCGTTCCGGTGGGAGTGCCTGCTGCTCGCCACCGTCTCGTTCCCGATCTACGTCCGCGCGCTCGTCAACGTCCTCATCGGCCGCGACCAGAAGTGGCACGTCACCGGAGGCCGCCACCAGGTGGCCTCGCCCTTCAACTTCATGGTGCCCCAGGTGCTCTTCCTGACCTTCCTCGTCCCCACGTCCGCCGTCGCCGTCTGGCGCGACCTCGACCACCACCAGGTCACGCTCGCGACCGTCTGGAACATCACGAACACCCTCATCCTCGCCGGGTTCGTCCTCACCGGCCTGCGCGAGCACCGGCGGCTGCGCCGGCCCGCCGTGCCGGGCCCGAGCACCGGGTCGGTCGAGGAGCAGGCCCCGCGCCGCACCGTCGTCGTCGCCCCGGTCGACCGCCCGCTCGAGCCGGCCGTGCCGGTGCACGCCCCGCCGGTCGCGGCCCGCACGGCCCGACGACGCACGCGCCGCGTCCTCCCGGGGGTGGCGTCATGACCTGGCAGAACCGGGTCCGCCTCTACGGCGGCATGCTCCTGGTCCTCGTCCTCGTCTCCGCGCTCGTCCTGGTCTTCAACCAGCGTCGCTCGCAGGCGCTGAGCCTCAGCGGCACCGTCGTCACCGAGGAGGCGCGCGTCGGGGCCTCCTACGGTGGCGTCGTCATCGCGCAGACGGCCCGCGCCGGGGACCGGGTCGAGGCGGGCGACGAGCTGTTCACCGTCGCCGTGCCCCAGCTCGGGGAGCGCTCCTGGTCCGGCGGACAGGCGGCCCCGGCGTCCACCGACGCCTACACGGTCGACGCGGACGCGGGGACGGTCACCTACCGCGCCCTGGCCACCGGTGAGCTCTTCGACGTGTCGGTCACCGAGGGCAGCTACGTCCAGGACGGTGCCGAGCTCGGCCGGATCTCGGCCACGGGCACGCAGGAGGCGGTCGCGGAGTTCGTCCTGTCACCGCGGGACTACGAGCGCATCGAGCCCGGCGCGCACGTCGACCTCCGGCTGCCCGACGACAGCTCGGTCTCGGGGTCGGTGCGGACCGTGTCCGTGACGACCGACCAGGCCCGCGCGATGACGCGGGTGACCATCGCGAGCGAGGGGCTGCGCAACCCGTCCCTCTCCCGCCTGACCGTCCCGGGGACGCCGCTCGCGGCCACGCTGAGCCTGCGCGACGACGGCCCGCTCGCCGGTCCCTCCGACCTCGCGGTCGACCTCCTCCACAAGATCGGCTTCTCGTGACCGGCCGCCCGCGCCGGGCGGTCCTCGCCGCGCTCGTCGCGGTGGCCGTCCTCGGCGCGGGCGCGACCGCGGTGGCCCTGACGCGTGAGGGAGGCTCCGTGGCCGACGACGGACCCACGACCGGACAGCCCTCCGGCGCAACGGTTCCCGCGCGTGCACGGGTGGAGGCTGCGCTGGCGGCGCTGCCCGAGCGCTCGCTGGCCGAGCTCGACACCAGCCGGCTCGCCGACGGCCTGGTCCCGCCGACCAACCGTTGGTTCTCCTCGCTGGCCCTCGGCCCGCAGGCGCTGCCGGTCTTCCCGCTGCCGATCGGCTACGGACCGCGCGACGACGGCTTCGGCCTCGGTGTGCCGCGCGTCGTGGGCTCGGAGGACGCGGTCGTCGGTGGCGCGCCGGACGACGTCGTCGTGCGGGTGGCCGGGTCCACCCGGGCCGTCGTCGTCGCCTACGACGCCCTCACCGTGACCCTCGAGCTGCGGGACGGGAAGGATGCCGCCCTCGGCCGCCTCGTGCTGGCGCAGGGCTCGCCGGCGGTGACCTTCACGGCCACCACCGCGGTGAGCGTCGACGCCGGGCTGGGTGCGTCCGCGACGCTCGCCGGGCGGTCCTGGGCGACGTCCGTGACCGGCGGCCGCCGCGACGGGGACACCGTCGCGCTGGAGCCGCGCGGCACGCTCACCTGGCTCGCCGCCCCGGACGGCGAGGACGCATCGGCGCTCCTCGACCGCGTCCGGCCGGTCACCGGCGGTCGGGCCTCGGGCGCGGTCGCCGACGCTCGCGCCTCGACGACCCTGACGTGGGACGGCACGGGACCGGCGGACGGACTGGTCGCCGTGATGCCGCACCAGCGCGCCGGCCTCGCCGGCGGGACGCGGTGCGACCTCGGCACCTACCCGAGCGTCCACGGCGCCCTCGCGCTCTGCGCGGCGCACCGCATCACGTGGTCGGTCCCGGTCCGCCCGGCGCCCGACCGCTTCGACCTCGCCCGCCTGACCGCTGCCGAGCGCGACGAGCTGGCCACGGCGGTCCGGACCGACGTCGCCGCGACCCCCGAGCCTCCCGTCGACAGCTACGGCGGGGGCAAGGCGCTCCAGCGCTCGCTCCAGCTGATGCTCCTCGCGGAGGACCTCGGGCTCGACGAGGAGGCCGCGAGCGTGCGCACCGCCCTCGTCGCCCGCCTCGACCGGTGGCTCGACCCGGCCGGGTGCCGGGACCACGAGACCGAGTGCTTCGTCCGGGACCCGCTGGCGCACACCGTGGTCGGGCTCGAGCCGTCGTTCGGGTCGGACGAGGTGAACGACCACCACTTCCACTGGGGCTACCTGCTGCGCACGGCCGGCACGCTCGCCGCCGACGACCCCGGGCTCGCCCGGCGCTGGGCACCGGTCCTCGACGTGCTGTCGGCCGACGTCGCGGGCTCCGGGCTCTCGCCCCTGTTCCCCGACACCCGGGTCTACGACGCCTACGCCGGGCACTCCTGGGCCAGCGGCACCTCGCCGTTCGCCGACGGCAACAACCAGGAGAGCACGAGCGAGGCGGTCAACGCCTGGCAGGGCATCCGACGGTGGGGCGCGGCCTCCGGGCAGGACGCCCTCGCCGAGCGCGGGACGTGGCTCGCCGCCAACGAGCAGGACTCCGCGCTGCGCTACGGCCTCGCGCCCGACCTCGCCGACCCCTCGATGGCGGGGTTCGGCAGCAAGATCGTCAGCCTCACGTGGGGCAACAAGCGGGACCACGCGACGTGGTTCTCGGCCGACCCGGCGGCGATGCTCGGCATCCTCGTCATCCCGATGCCCCCCGACGCGCAGGGCTACCTCGCCCAGGACCCGGCCCGGGTGCGCGCCGCGGTGGCCGAGGCGACGGCCGGTGCGGGCTTCGCCCGGCCGCTCGGTGACCAGGTGCTCGCCTACTCGGCCCTCGGCGGCGACGACGCCCGCCGGGAGGCCCTCACGGCGGCGCGCTCGCTCGACGCGCAGTGGGTCGACGCCGGGTCCAGCCGGGCCCAGCTCCTCGCGTGGGTCATGACCGCTCCCCGCGGATGACCCTGCGGCTCAGGCGAACTGCCAGGAGCGCTTGCTCAGGCCGAACCAGAAGCCGTCGATGACGCTGCGCCCGGCGACGTCGCCGTCGACGGACGCGGCACCGAGCGCGACGTAGAGCGGCGCCCAGTGCTCGGTGCGCGGGTGCGCCTCGCGGGCGGCCGGGGCCTTGGCGAGGAAGTCCAGGACGGAGTCGACGTCCCCGGCGGCGACGGTCTCGGCGGCCCAGTGGTCGAACTCGGCCGACGGGGTCGGCGGGGCGGCGTCGGACCCGGCCCGCGGGTCGAACCAGCCGAGGTTGTGCGTCGTGAACCCGGAGCCGACGACGAGCACGTTCTCGTCGCGCAGCGGCGCCAGTCGGCGGCCGAGCTCGAAGAGGCGGTGCGGGTCGAGGGTCGGCATCGAGAGCTGGAGGACGGGCACGTCGGCGTCCGGGTACATCTCCTTGAGGGGGACGTAGGCGCCGTGGTCGAGGCCGCGGGCGGGGTCCTGGTGGAGGGGCTCGCCGGCCTCACCGAGCAGCCGGGCCACCGACTGCGCCAGGGCGGGGGCGCCCGGGGCGTCGTACGTGACGTCGTAGTAGCGCTGGGGGAAGCCCCAGAAGTCGTACGTGAGCGGCACGTCCCCCGAGGTCGCCGACACCGAGACCGGGGCCTGCTCCCAGTGGGCCGAGACCATGAGCACGGCGTCGGGGCGGGCGATGTCGCGACCCCAGCCGGCCAGCTCGGAGGTCCACGTGGCGTCGTCGGCGAGCGGCGGGGCGCCGTGGCTGAGGTAGAGGACCGGGGCGCGGGTGGGGGCCGGTGCGGCGTCGGTGGTCGGCATGGCGTGCTCCTCGAGGTGTCGTTGAACATTCAACCACACGCGCTCGCGCGGTGTTCCTCAGTCCGGGCGGTGCCCCGCGTCGTGGACGAGGATGGCCACCTGGGTCCGGTTCTCCAGGCCCAGCTTGGTGAGGATGCGCCCGACGTGCGCCTTGACCGTCGCCACGCTGAGGTAGAGGGCGGCCCCGATCTCGGAGTTCGACTCGCCGCGCCCGAGCGCCACGGCGACCTCGCGCTCGCGCTCGGTGAGGCCGTCGAGCGCCCGGCGGGCGTCGTCCCGGCGTTGCCGCGCGGGCGAGGCCGCCGGGTCCTCGCGGCCGGCGAGCGCCGTGATGAGGGCGGTCGTGGCGCTGGGGGAGAGGATCGGCTCGCCGGCGGCGACGGTGTGCACGGCCTCGACGAGCCGGGCCGGCGGGGTGTCCTTGAGCAGGAAGCCGTGGGCGCCGACCTGCAGGGCCCGCAGCACCATCTCGTCGGCGTCGAAGGTCGTGAGCACGAGGACGCGTGGGGCGTCCGGCAGCGCGAGCACGTCGGCCGTGGCCGCGATGCCGTCGCGCCGGGGCATCCGGATGTCCATGAGCACGACGTCCGGGCGGCTCGTGCGGACGAGCGCGACGGCGTCGCTGCCGTCGGCGGCCTCGCCGACGACCTCGAGGCCGGCGTCGCCGCCGAGGATCATCGAGAGCCCGGCCCGCACGAGCGGGTCGTCGTCGACGAGGGCGACCCGGACGGGGGAGCTGCTCATGCCGCCCACGGTAGCGAGGCGCGGACCACGAAGCGTCCGCCCTCCGGCCCGTGCGTCAGGGTGCCGCCCAGCAGGTCGACGCGCTCGCGCAGGCCGAGCAGGCCGAGCCCGGCACCGGGCAGGCCGCGCCCCGGCGCGACCGGCAGCGGGTTGGACACCTCGACCCGGACCCCCTCGCCGGGGCCGCCCGCCACGGTGACCGTCACCGGGCACCCCTGGGCGTGCTTGCGGGCGTTGGTCAGCGCCTCCTGGGCCACGCGGTAGACGGTGCGGCCGACCGTCGGCGGCACCTCGCCGGCGGTCCGGTCCTCGAGCTCGACCCGCGCGCCGGCTGCGCGGGCCTCCGCGACGAGGTCGGGCAGGTCGGTGATCCCCGGCTGCGGCCGCTCGGGCGCGAGGGTGGGGTCCGGGGCCTCGGCGCGCAGGACGCCGAGGACGTCGCGCAGGTCGCTCAGCGCGAGGTGCGCGTTCTCCTCGATGGTCCGTGCCACCTGCGCCTGCTGCTCGCGGGGCAGGTCGTCGCGGAAGGTGAGGGCCCCGGCGTGCATCGCGACGAGCGAGATGCGGTGCGCGAGCACGTCGTGCATCTCGCGGGCGATGCGGGTGCGCTCGGCGGCGCGGGCCGCGGCCACCCGGGCCTGCTGCTCGCGCTCGCTCGTCTCGGCCCGGTCACGCAGGGACGCGAGGCGCTCGCGGTCGGCGCCCACCGAGAACCCGACGGCGAGGACGACGGCGACGAACAGGGCCGACAGGAGGGCGGCGGCCCACAGCGGCAGGTCGCTCGGTGCGGGGTAGAGCAGCTCGAAGCCGAGGGCGGCGAGGACCGTGACGCCCGCGGCGAGGGCGAGCTCGGGCACCCGGCGGCGGGTGGCCAGCGAGCACAGGGCCAGCGTCGCCGGCCCGAAGGCCATCGGGGAGACCGCGGTGAGGGCGGCCGTGGCGACGGCGACGGCGAGCGGGAAGCGGCGGCGCGCGACGGCGACACCGACGAGGGCGAGGACGCCGACGAGCGGGTCGCCGACGAGCACCCACACCGCGATGCCGTCGTCGACGTGACCGGTGTCCTCGAGCGCCTCGAGGGTGAGGACCCACACCGAGAGGCTGGCGACCAGGGCCACGACGTAGCGCCAGGTGTGACCCCACCAGGAGAGGCGGGGCGCGGGTGGGGGAGCAGGCACCTCGTCACCCTACGAGCCGCCCGGGCCCGGGGGCGTCCGCCTTTGGTCTACACCGCGGGCGGGAAGGGTGGACCGAGGTCTGCACCGCGCGAGACCGGTGGCCGATGTGGGGCTCCTGCCCTGCCCGGCAGGCTCGTTCGCATGATCCAGATCGAGAACCTCACGAAACGCTACGGCCGGGTCGCCGCCGTGGACGGCGTCAGCTTCACCGTCCCGGCCGGGTCGGTCACCGGCTTCCTCGGGCCCAACGGCGCGGGCAAGTCCACCGTCATGCGGATGCTCACCGGCCTCACCCCGCCGACGAGCGGGCGGGCCACCGTCCTCGGGAAGGAGTACCGCGACCTCGTCAACCCCGGCAGCCGGATCGGCGTCATGCTCGACGCCTCGGCCCAGCACCCCGGGCGCACCGGCCGCGAGGCCCTGACGCTCGCCGCCCTGACCGTCGGCGTGCCCCGCACCCGCGTGGACGACGTGCTCCGGCTCGTCGGGCTCACCGACGACGAGGCGGGCCGCCGCGTCCGCACCTACTCGCTCGGGATGCGCCAGCGGCTCGGGCTGGCCGGCGCCTTCCTCGGCGAGCCGGAGGTGCTCGTCCTCGACGAGCCGGCCAACGGCCTGGACCCGCAGGGCATCCACTGGATGCGCACCCTGCTCCGGGAGTTCGCCGACCGTGGCGGCGCCGTGCTGCTGTCCTCGCACCTGCTCCACGAGGTCCAGGCGGTCGCCGACGACATCGTCGTCATCGGGCGCGGGCGGGTCGTCGCGCAGGGCTCGGTGGCCGAGCTCGTCGCCGGCTCCGGCAGCCGGGCCCGCTCCGAGGACGACGGCGCGCTCGCCGTCGCGCTCGAGGCCGCCGGCCACTCGGCGACGCTCACGCCGGAGGGTGTCGTCGTCGACGCCGACCCGGCCGTCGTGGGCCGGGCCGCGCTCGCCGCCGGGGTGGTCGTCACCGACCTGCGCCCGCACGGGTCGCAGGGCCTCGAGGAGCTCTTCCTCCGGCTCACCGCCGACGACGCGCGGGAGGTGGCGGCGTGAGCACCGCGACGCAGGCCCCCGCCCCGGCGCGCACCGAGCGCGCCACCCCCGCGGACGCCGGCCGCCCCGGCGTGCCGTTCTCCCGCCTCCTGAGGGTCGAGCTCCGCAAGACCGTCGACACCCGGGCCGGCCGCTGGCTGCTCGCGGTGACGGCCGGCCTCGCGGTGCTCGTCGTGGTCGCCTTCCTCATCTGGGGCTCGGCGACCGACACCTCCTTCGCGAGCCTCCTCGGGCTGGCCACCCTCCCGCTCGCCGTGCTGCTGCCGATCCTCGGGATCATGACGGCGACCGCGGAGTGGTCCCAGCGCACCGGGCTGGTCACCTTCGCCCTCGAGCCGCACCGCGGCCGGGTGGTGCTGGCCAAGACGAGCGCCGCGGTGGCCCTCGGGCTCGTCGTGGTCGCCGTCTCCGCGGTCGCCGTCGCGCTGGCCCACCTCGTCGGCAGCGGACTGCGTGACCAGCCGGCCGACTGGGGGATGCCGACCGGCGTGGCCCTCGGGCTCGTCCTCGCGATGGTGGTCTACCTCGTGCAGGGGGTGGCCTTCGGGCTGCTCTTCCTCAACACCCCGCTGGCCATCGCCGGGTCCTTCGTCCTGCCGGTCGCCTTCAGCATCGTCGGGGGCCTCAACGAGGGGCTGTGGCGGTTCACGGCGTGGGTGGACCTCTCCCGCGTCACCGACCCTCTGCTCGCCGGCGAGATGTCGGGCACCGACTGGGCCCACTTCGCCACCGCCGCCCTCGTGTGGATCGGGCTGCCCCTCGGTGTCGGCACGTGGCGGGTGCTGACCAAGGAGATCGCCTGACCGACGCCCCCGGACCGGCCCTCGCAGCGTGCGGGGCCGGTCCGCGGTGCGTTCCCGGAACGACGACGACCGACGACAGCGTCGGTTTGTCGTCGCGTCCCGGTTCTCGGGCCAGGGCCATGGCGCCGACGGCCCCGTCGCGGGGTGGTGCTCATGACGTCCGGTTGCTCCCGGTACCTGGCCACCGCGCGACAACGCGAGCACAGGACCGTGTGCGCCGCGTGGCGAGCGATGGGCTCAAGGTTCGGAGCACAGGAGCAGGTCCTCCGGGAGGTGGGCCATGGCTCGGGGCTCGGAGCATTCGGACGTCACGGGACCGGCACGTCATCATCCGCCCCGCCGTCACGAACCGGGAACCCGCCCGTCGGACGGAACGCTCCGGCAGCGACGACGACCGACGAATGCGTCCGTTGTCGTCGTCCCCGGTGGTCGTCGTCGTCCCCGGGGCCGGCCTGCGGCCGGGCCGGTTTGCACGAACCGAACCCCGGGGCGCTACCGTCGGAGCCGTCACCACGTCCGAGCAGCGACGAATCCGCTGCACGTGGCCGACGGAACAGGCAGGTTGACCATGGCATCTGGGCGCAAGCTCGTCATCGTCGAGTCCCCGGCCAAGGCCAGGACCATCGCGGGCTACCTCGGGAGCGACTGGGACGTCGAGGCGTCCGTCGGGCACATCCGCGACATCCCCACGCCCAGCGAGATGCCGGCGGAGATCAAGAAGGGCCCGTTCGGGAAGTTCGGCGTCAACATCGAGGACGACTTCGACCCGTACTACGTCGTCGACGTGGACAAGAAGAAGAAGGTCCGCGAGCTCAAGGCCCTCCTGAAGAACGCCGACGAGCTCTACCTCGCCACTGATGAGGACCGCGAGGGCGAGGCGATCGCCTGGCACCTGTACGAGACCCTGCAGCCCAAGGTCCCGGTCAAGCGGATGGTGTTCCACGAGATCACCAAGGAGGCCATCCAGCGCGCCTCCACCCAGACCCGGGACATCAACGTCGCCCTCGTCGACGCCCAGGAGACCCGACGCATCCTCGACCGTCTCTACGGCTACGAGGTCAGCCCGGTCCTGTGGCGCAAGGTCAAGGCCGGCCTCTCCGCAGGCCGCGTGCAGTCGGTCGCCACCCGGATGGTCGTCGAGCGTGAGCGCGAGCGGATGGCCTTCGTGCGCGCCTCCTACTGGGACGTCGACGCCGACGTCACGCCCGGCGCCGACGAGGATCTCTTCACGGCCCGGCTCACCGGGGTCGACGGCAAGAAGGTCGCCACCGGTCGCGACTTCGCCGACGACGGGACCCTCAAGGGCGACAAGGCCGTCCAGCTCGACGAGCAGAGCGCCACCGGCATCGCGGAGGCGCTGCGCCGCGCGGCCGTCACCGTCGCCGAGGTGTCCGAGAAGCCGTACACCCGCCGCCCGAGCGCACCGTTCACGACGAGCACCCTCCAGCAGGAGGCCTCGCGCAAGCTGCGGCTCAACTCCCGCAACGCGATGCGCGTCGCCCAGCGCCTCTACGAGAACGGCTACATCACCTACATGCGGACCGACAGCACCGCGCTGTCGGACACCGCGCTGACCGCCGCCCGGCAGCAGGCCCGCGAGATGTACGGCGGCGACTCCGTCCCCGACGCGCCGCGCCGCTACGAGAAGAAGGTCAAGAACGCCCAGGAGGCGCACGAGGCCATCCGTCCCGCCGGCGACCGCTTCCGGACGCCGGCCCAGGTCGCCGGCGAGCTGCGCGGCGAGGAGTTCCGCCTCTACGAGCTGATCTGGATGCGCACCGTCGCCTCCCAGATGGCCGACGCCCGCGGCTCGACCGCGTCCGTGCGCCTCGCCGCCACGCTGCCCGACGGCGCCCCGGCCCGAGAGGTCGAGCTGTCCGCGAGCGGCACCGTCATCACCTTCCGCGGGTTCCTCGCCGCGTACGAGGAGGGGCGTGACGTGCCGCGTGGCGACGACGAGGAGCGTCGCCTGCCCAAGCTCGGCGCCGGCCGCCCGCTCGACGTCCGCCGCGCCGAGGCGAACGGGCACGAGACCTCGCCGCCCGCCCGCTACACCGAGGCGACCCTCGTCAAGGCGATGGAGGAGCGCGGCATCGGCCGGCCCTCCACGTACGCCTCGACCATCGGCACCATCCAGGACCGCGGGTACGTCTCCACCCGCGGCTCGGCGCTCATCCCCAGCTGGCTGGCCTTCGCGGTCACCCGGCTCATGGAGGAGCACTTCGGCCGGCTCGTCGACTACGACTTCACCGCGTCGATGGAGGAGGACCTCGACGCCATCGCCCGTGGTGACGCCCAGCGCTCGGTCTGGCTGAAGCGCTTCTACTTCGGTGACGAGGCGACGTCGTCCGAGGGCCTGCGCTCGCTCGTCGAGGACCTCGGCGACATCGACGCCCGTGCGGTGTCGACCATCGAGATCGGCGATGGCATCGTCGTGCGGGTCGGGCGCTACGGCCCGTACGTCGAGGAGGTCGTGCCGGCCGGCATCGACCCGCGCACCGGCGAGGTCACCGACGCCGCGGCCGCCGAGCGCGGCGAGACCCAGCCCCGCCGGGCCACCATCACCGACGACGTCGCCCCCGACGAGATGACGCCGGCCATCGCGCGCGAGCTGCTCGACCGGGCCGCCGACGACGGACGCGTGGTCGGCCAGGACCCCGCCACCGGGCACGACATCGTCGCGAAGTCCGGGCGCTACGGGCCCTACGTCACCGAGGTGCTCCCCGAGGACGAGGCCGCGCCGGCCAAGGGCAAGAAGGCGGCCAAGGTCAAGCCGCGCACCGCGTCGCTCTTCAAGGACATGGACCTCGGCACCATCGACCTCGAGACCGCCCTGAAGCTGCTCTCGCTGCCCCGCGTTGTCGGCACGACGACCGAGGAGGACGGCACCGAGGTCGAGATCACCGCGCAGAACGGGCGGTACGGGCCGTACCTCAAGAAGGGCACCGACTCCCGGTCCCTGACGAGCGAGCAGCAGCTCTTCGACATCACGCTCGAGGATGCGCTGGCCATCTACGCGCAGCCCAAGCAGCGCGGGCGGGCCGCCGCCAAGCCGCCGCTCGCCGAGCTCGGCAACGACCCCGTGTCCGGCAAGCCGGTCGTCGTCAAGGACGGCCGGTTCGGGCCGTACGTCACCGACGGCGAGACCAACGCGACGCTGCGCAAGGACGACGACCCCGAGAAGATCACCCCGGAGCGCGGCTACGAGCTGCTCGCCGACAAGCGCGCCCGCGGCCCGGTGAAGAAGACCGCCCGCAAGACGGCCAAGAAGTCGACGGCGAAGAAGACCGCGAAGAAGGCGCCCGCCAAGAAGACGGCGAAGAAGGCCGCCAAGAAGGCCTGAGCGACCTCGGCTGCTGGTTCCCGCAGTCGTGCTCGGCCGCCGACACCACCGCGTGTTAGCGTCCTGCCGCCCGAGGAGGTCGGGGTGGTCGCCGCTGGACGGCGGAGTCGGAGGGGGAGTGGCCGTGCGCGGTCATCGGTTCGTCGTCGGGGTCGTCGCCGCCGTGGTGGGGGTGCTCGGGCTGCTGCCCGCGAGCGCCTCGGCCGCCGAGGTGGACACCAGCCCGCCGGTGCTGTCGTCCGCGGCCTTCTCGGCGCCCACGCTGACCGCGCCCGGGACCATCACCCTGGCGCTCGACGCCACCGACGACGTCGGCATCGTCCGGGCGGACGTGCGGTTCTTCGAGCGGGGCTCGCACCGGTACACGTCCGTCACCGACACGACGTCCCCCCTGACCATCGAGCGCTCCTTCTCGAGCCAGGACGCCAACGGCACGTGGCAGCCCTACGACGTCCGGCTCACCGATGCGGCCGGCAACTACGCGAACTACACCTTCGACGGCGGGTACTACAGCCGCCCCTCGTCGACGACGCGGACCCACGACGTCGACCTCGACGCCGCGACGTTCGTCCTGTCCGGTGCCAGCGACCGCACGCCGCCGACCCTGACGTCGGTGCAGCGCGTCTCGGCGGCCGGCCGGGCGGGCGAGCCGAGCACGTGGTCGTGGTCGGTCACCGACGCCGAGCACCTGCCCGCCACGATCACCGCGACGGTGACCAACCCGGCGACGGGGCACACGGTGAGCACCCCCGCGCTCCCTGCCTCGCCGGGCTCCGGCACGTGGTCCCTGACCGTCCCGCACGCCGGCGAGTGGCGCCTGACGAGCGTCGACGTCACGGACTCGGTCGGCAACCGTGCCGTCTACGAGCTGGGTGGGCGGATGTCGATCTACAACGGCTTCTTCCCGGGGCGCCACGACCTCCCCTTCTCGAGCCTCGGGCTCGGGGTCGCACCCGCCGGCTTCACGGCGACGGTGGTCGAGCGCGCGCGTCGGCTCACCCTCGTCCTCCCGGACTCCGTCTCCCCGGCGAACCTGACCGGCGTCCGGGTCACCGCCAGCCCGTCCGGCGCGGTCGTCCAGCAGCCCCTCGGGCGGGGGGCCTCGATGCTCGTCGAGCTCCCGGACCTGCCGATGGGAGTGACCCAGAAGCTGTCGGTCACCCTGACCAGCACGTGGGGTGACAGCCCGACGACGACGCTCTCCGGCCGTCCGGTGCTCTCGCGCAACGTCACGGGAACGCTCGACGTCACCGGTGACCGCAGGCCCGACGTCTTCGCCACCCGCCAGTCCGGTGTGGGTCAGGACGACCTCGTGCTCGCCTACCCGGGCTCGGGCAGGGGGCGGGTGAGCTCGGGGTACGGCTGGTTCCGGCCCGATGGCACCTCGTGCGGCTCGATCGCCTCGGTCGACGTCCCCGCCTTCGGGCGCGGAGAGCTGCTGTGCCGCACCGACGCCCTCGACGCCGTGCGCGAGGACCAGAGCGCGACCCGGCTCGGGTCGCGCGGCTGGGGCAGCCTCCGGTGGGTGGACGGCGGGTTCTCGCTCAACGCCGACGCCTACCCGGACGTCATCGCGATGGACCCGACGGGGGAGCTGCGGCTCTACGCGCAGACCTCCAAGGGGACGCTCGTCGCGTGGCCGCGGATCGGCACGGGGTGGCAGTCGATGATCTCGGTGGTCTCGGCCGGCGACCTGACCGGTGACCGGAAGAACGACATCGCGGCCGTCGACTCCGCGGGGCGGCTGTGGCTGTACCCCGGCAACGGCAACGGCGGGGTGACCGCGCGGCGCCAGATCGGGTCGGGCTGGCAGGACATGGACGCGCTGATGGCGCTGCGGGACTTCGACGGCGACGGGAAGGCCGACCTCGGCGGGATCACCCGGTACGGGGAGCTGCGGCTGTACCCCGGCACCGGCACCGGCGGGGTGCGCGTCGGCCCGACCCTCGGGGTCGGCTGGGAGATGTTCCTCTGACCGAGGCCGCAGCCGCGAGTTCCCGCACAAGGCTGTGCGGGTGTCGCGCCCCGGTGCTAGCGTCGTGATGCCCGTCACACGGGCCGAGCCGCTCGAGGTGGCAGAGGGCGAGGTGGGGCCGTGCGGGGTCGTCGGGTCGTCGTCGGAGTCGTCGCCACCGCGGTGGGGGTGCTCGGGCTCCTGCCCGCCACTGCCCTGGCCGCCGGGGCCGACACGACTCCGCCCGTGCTCACCGCGGTGGCGTTCACGGACCCGACCCTCACGGCACCCGGGGCCTTCGAGCTCGTCCTCGACGCCCGCGACGACGAGGGCGTGACGCGCTCGGAGGTCGTCCTCGTCGAGGAGTCCTCCCGCCAGCGCCTCACGATCACCGACACGACCTCTCCCCTCACCGTCGGCGCGCCCATCGGGACCGACGGTGCCAACGGCCGGTACCACCCGTTCACCGTCCGTCTCTCCGACGCCGCGGGCAACGTCGCCGTGTACGCGGCGGACGGCACGTACTCGAGCACGCCACCCTCATCCACCCCGACGCACGACGTCGACCTGGCCGGGCCGACCCTCACCGTCACCGGGGCGTCCGACCGCACGCCGCCCGTCCTCACCTCCATGGCCACCGTGACCGCGGCGACCCGCTCGAGCGAGCCGCAGACCTGGTCGTGGACGGCCACCGACAGCGAGCACGACCTGGCCTTCCTCGAGGTGCGCATGAGGAACCCCCGCGGCGACCTCACCGCCCGCACGGGCCTCCGGGGGGCGGCGGCCGGATCGGGAACCGTGTCCCTCGTCATCCCCCAGCCCGGCGAGTGGCGCCTGGAGTCGGTCGACCTCTCCGACACGGTCGGGAACCGGGTCAGCTACCTTCCCGACGGGCGGGCGGTCATCCCGGGCGCGGCGGACGCCCGCCCGCACGAGCTCGCGCTCTCCTCCCTCGGGACGACCGTCGCGCCGGGCCGCTTCTCGCCGTCCGTCGTCGGGCGGGCCGGCCGGCTCACGGTCGTCCTGTGGAGCGTGGCGCCGTCCGTCGTCTCGGGCGTCCGCGTCACGGCGTCCCCGTCCGGCACGGTCCGTGAGGTCGCCGTCACCGGCGGCTCGACCATCCGCGTCGACCTGCCCGACCAGCCCAACGGTGTCACCCAGACCGTGTCCGTCACGCTGCACAGCGACTGGGGCGACAGTCCGACGATGACCGCCACCGGGAGACCCGTCCTCTCCCGCAGCGTCACCGGGACCCTCGACGTCACCCGGGACGGGAAGCCCGACATCTTCGCCACGCGCCAGCCGCAGACCGCCCAGGACGACTCGGTGCTGGCCTACCCCGGCACGGGCACCGGAGGTCTTCGCGCGGGCAGTACGTGGTTGCCGGGCGGCGAGGGACACGACTGCAGGCAGATCGCCGCGGGCGACGTCGTCACGTGGCCGGGAGGTCAGCTGCTGTGCCAGCTGGACGGGCTGTTCATCCACGACGGGGCGGCGCGTTACATGGGGCTGGGCTTCCGCGGCTGGGCCCCCATGTCGTTCATCGACGGGGGGTTCGACCTCAACGGTGACCGGACCGCCGACATCATCACCGTCGACCCGGCGGGGGACCTTCGCCTCTACGCCCAGACGTCCCGCGGGAGGATCCTCCGGTGGCCGCGGATCGGGACCGGATGGCAGTCGATGATCTCGGTCATCTCCGCGGGTGACCTCAGCGGTGACCGGAAGAACGACATCGTGGCGGTCGACGCGGCCGGCCGCTTGTGGCTGTACCCCGGCAACGGCAAGGGCGGGGTGACGGCGCGGCGGCAGATCGGGTCGGGGTGGCAGGCGATGGGAGCGGTGCTGCCGCTGCGCGACTTCGACGGTGACGGGAGGACCGACCTCGGCGGCATCACGCTCGGCGGCGACCTCCGGCTGTACCGGGGGACCGGCACCGGGGGAGTGCGCGGGTGGGTCGTCATCGGCACGGGGTGGCAGGTCTATCTCTGAGTGGTCGCGGCCGCGGTGCGGGTTCTCGCAGAAGACCGAGGGAGGGTCGCGCCCCGGTGCTACCTTCCTGCCGTCCGCGCTGCGCGGGTGGAGGTCGCCGGCTGGTCCGGCGCGGGTGAGGGGAAGCGCCGGGATGCATGCTCGTCGGGTCGTCGTGGGAACGGTCGTCGCCGCGGTGGGGGTGCTCGGGCTGCTGCCCGCCGGTGCGTCGGCCGCCGATGACCTCACCTGTCCGGTGCTCACCTCCCTGACCGGTCCCACTGTGGCCGTGCGCCCCGGGGGAGAGGCCGTCGTCCAGGTCGGGGCGAGCGACGACGACGCCGTCGGGTCGGCCGAGGTACTGCTCATCAAGACCAGCCCCGGCGGCGGCGCGCAGCTCCTGCTGTCGTCGAGCCCCGGGGACCCCGGCACGGCGAGGGCCGTCATCCCCGCGGACGCCATCGATGGCGACTACGTGGTCCAGTACGTCCTGCTCTTCGACCGGGTGGGCAACAGGTCGGCCTACTTCCCCTCCTCCCGCACCTGCCGCACGGTGGACGCGCAGACGGGTCCCGCCCCGGCGCCGGTGGACCTGCGCGCGCTGCGCGTCGTCGTGACGGGCGGCCTCGACCGGACCCCACCGGTCCTGTCCGGGCTGGCCGCCCCCGACGTCGTCGCCCTGGGGGCACCGGCGACCGTCGGATGGCGGGTCACGGAGTCGGCGGGGTCGCTCTCCTCGCTGCGGCTCGCCTGGACGAAGCCGACGAACACCGACGCGGTGGTCAGCCTGAGGGATGCCCCGCTCGAGGGCTCCGCGCGCCTGGGGCTCGACGCCCCGGGCCGCTCGTCGCTCTCCTCCGTGACGCTGACCGACCGGGTGGGGAACAGCGCGACGTACACGCGGGACGGACGCGTGACGTACCGGGTCGTGGGCGACGCCGGGTCGTGGGCGACCTCGCACTCGCTCGACTTCGCCCAGCACGACATCGGCGTCCTGCCCGGAGCGCCGGCGGCCACCGTGCGGGGGATCCCGGGCGGTGCCCTGGTCGTGGCCGGCGACTCGTGGTCGCGCCCGGTCACCCTGAGGGTGGTCCTCCAGCCGGGCAACATCGTCCGCCAGGTCACCACGACAGCGACCTCCCCGGCCCGGCTCCGCCTCACCGGCCTGCGGAACGGCACCGCCTACTCCTGGTCCGTCACCGCGACCGACGCGATCGGCACCGGTCCCGCGACCAGCGGCACCGTGGTGCCCCGGATGTCGACGAACATCGCTGTGCTGCAGGACTTCAGCAACGACCGCAGGATCGACGTCGTTGCCCTGCACCCCTTGGGGGCCGGCTCTCCGATCGACGACACGGTACGGCTGTACACGACCGACGGAAAGGGCGGCTTCACGGGCGTCCGGACGGTGGCCGGGGGACAGCAATGGCGACGGATCGGGCCCGCCCACCCGGGGGGCTACTACCCGCAGCAGCTCGGGACGTTCCTGCGCGTCGGTGAGTACGGCGACCTCGTGGAGGAGAACGCGAACGTGCCGCCGACGGTGCTCGGTACCCGCGGTTGGTCCACGCTCCGGTCCATCGACGGTGGGTACGACCTCAACGGCGACGGGACCGGCGACATCGTCGCCGTCGACTCCTCGGGCCACCTGCGCGTGTACGCGAGGACCTCGAAGGGCGCCCTCGTCCGGTGGCCGGACATCGGCACCGGGTGGGGCCCGATGCTCGCCGTGCTCTCCGCCGGTGACCTGAACGGAGACCGCCGCAACGACATCGTCGCGGCCGACGCGTCCGGGCGGCTGTGGCTGTACCCCGGGAACGGCAGGGGCGGCGTCACCGCACGGCGTCAGATCGGCTCCGGGTGGCAGTCGATGGGGTCCGTCTTCGCGATGCGCGACGTCGACGGAGACGGCCGGGCGGACATCGGCGCAGTGACGGCGGACGGACGGCTGCTCATGTACCGGGGCACCGGCACCGGCGGGCTGCGTGCGGGGGTGCAGGTCGGCAGCGGGTGGCAGATCTACTTCTGACACCCGCGTGGGTTGCCGCACTGGTTACCGGCCAGTAGGTTCACGCCATGGCTCTCGACCCCCAGTCCCTGACCACCGCCTCGCCCGCCGAGTTCGTCGCCGCCGTCAAGAAGGCCTCCGACGGTGACATCCGGGACGCCTTCGCCGGCGAGCACCGCGGTGCGCTCCTCGACGCCGTCTTCGCCCGCTTCCCCGAGCAGTTCCGCGCCGACAAGGCCGGGGACCGCAGCGCCCGCATCGACTTCCGGGTCACCGGCGGTCCGGGCGACTCCAGCGACACCTACGCCGTCGTCGTCGAGCGCGGCACCTGCACCGTCGAGCCGTCCCCCACGACCGACCCCGACCTCTCGCTGATGGCCGGCCCGGCCGAGTTCCTCAAGCTGGTCACCGGCACGGGCAACCCCGCGATGATGTTCATGATGGGCAAGATCAAGGCCCGGGGGGACCTCGGCCTGGCCACTGCGCTCGCGAACTGGTTCGAGACGCCGAGGGGCTGACCTCGCCCGTCGAGACCGGCGCGTCACTCCCGGCGGCGCCGGGGCCGCGCCGACGTAGCGTGGCGGCATGTCCCTCGTCACCAGCTCCGGCTACGCCCACGTCCGCCTCACCGTCACCGACATCGAGCGCTCGGTCGCCTTCTACGACCAGGTCTTCGGCTGGGAGCGGGCGATCGACGCCCGTGAGCACCAGGGCGAGCCCGGGCTCGAGGACGCCCCCGAGAAGTTCTACGGCGGCGTCGTCTACCAGACGCCCCAGGGCACGCTCTTCGGCCTGCGCCCCGTCGGGTCCCAGCCGTTCCGCTCCGACGTCACCGGTCTGGACCACGTCAGCTTCGCCGTCGCCTCCCGCGGCGACCTCGACGACGCCGTCCGAGGGCTGGAGGAGGCAGGCATCGCGCACGGCGAGGTCATCGAGCTCGCCGACGCCGGCATCGCGATCCTCTCCTTCCAGGACCCCGACGACGTCAACCTCGAGCTCACCGCGCCCCTCTCCTGAGGTCGCGCGCCGAACCGGCTTGACCCTCACGTGACGTCAGGGCCCACCGTGGGTGACATGACCACGACGAGCCAGCAGACTGACCGGGTGGAGCTGACCGTCGGGCAGGTCGCCGAGACCTTCGGCGTCACGGTGCGCACGCTGCACCACTACGACGCCGTCGGCCTCGTCGTCCCGTCCGCACGCACGCACTCCGGGTACCGCCTCTACACCGACGCGGACCTCGCCCGGCTCTCCACGGTCGTCACGTACCGCCGGCTGGACCTCCCCCTCGACGAGGTGAAGGACCTGCTCGACGGCGACGGGACGCCCGAGGAGCACCTGCGCCGCCAGCGCGCCGTGGTCGTGTCCCGGCTGGGCGAGCTCGAGGAGCTCGTCACGGCCATCGACCGAGCACTGGAGAGAGAGATGACCGAGCAGCCAGCGACCACCGAGGACCTCAAGGAGCTCTTCGGCGACGGGTTCAGCGAGGAGTACCAGCAGGAGGCGCAGGAGCGCTGGGGCGAGACCGACGCCTGGAAGCAGTCCAAGCGCCGCACCGACGCCTACACGAAGGCCGACTGGGAGGCGATCAAGGCCGAGCAGGAGGCCGTCGAGGCCGAGCTCGTCGCCGCCCTGCAGGCCGGGGAACCCCCGACCTCCGAGCGGGCGATGGACGCCGCCGAGGCCCACCGGGTGCAGATCGAGCGGTGGTTCTACGACCTCGACCACGCCTTCCACCGAGGGCTGGGCGACATGTACGTCGCCGACCCCCGGTTCACGAAGACCTACGAGGACCGGGCGCCCGGGCTCGCGCAGTACGTGCGGGACGCCATCCACGCCAACGCCGACCGCCGCGAACAGGGCTGACCCCCCCGGCGCCGACCCGTCGAGAGTACGGAACACG